>VZUI01082271.1:0-23970 GCA_013401135.1 Cettia cetti
TGTATCCACCCCTTGTACCCCTTCTGGACAAAACCCCCCTGCAGCCCAGGTTCGGGGTCTCTCCTGAGGCACCAGACCGGAGGCAAAGGGGTTCCCCTGTGACCCCCCAATAAACCTCTGTTCCCCGGATGTCTCTGAGAGTCCCCTCTTTCCAGCCACGGACGTGACAGTGTAAGTCAAGGCACTGCGGAGCCAAGAATTCACAAACAGATCTTGTTGAGGCGTATCAGAGCTGACCGGGTGGTCTAGCCAAAACACCAGGCTGACCAAAGAAAGATACGCACCCCAACAATCACAGAATCACAGAAGAGTTTGGGTTGGAAGGGACCTTAAAGAACATCTTGTTCCAACCTCTCTGCCACGGGCAGGCACACCTTCCACTGGACCAGGGTGCTCAAAGCCCCATCCAACCTGGCATGAACACTGTCAGGGACAGCTTCTCTGGGCAACTCACTCCACTGTTTCACCACTCCCTGAATAAAGAATTTCTTCCCAATAGCTATTCTAAAACATACTTTCTTGTCAGTGTGAAACCATTGTCCCCTGTCCTGTCACTACATGCTGTAGTACATAAATTTTCTCCATCTTTCTTGTAGGCTCTCTTTGGGTATGAAAAGACCCCAATCAAGTCACTCTGAACTCTTTCCTAGACTGAACACTCCCACTTCTCTTAGACTTCTTGTAGAGACCTGCTCCATTCCTTTTAACATCATGGTGGTCCATGCTCATATTTGATCAAGAGCAAAAGAAGGACTTTGGGATTCTGGTAGATGAGAGGCTGGACATGAGCTGACAATGCACACCCTCAGGCCAGACAGCCAAAAGTGTCCTGAGCTTCAACAGAAGCAGTGTGGCCAGCAAAGAGAGCGAAGTCCAGCCTTTTTGGTGTTTAGAACCTTCAAACAAAATATCTATACAGTGCCAATAAAGAAGTCAGCTACTGTGTTCCTCTGCCACTAGCTAATATTCTAATTCCTACACAAGACACCTCTCCTGTGAAGTCTTCTGACCTCTAAACCTGATGGCAGGAGAGGTATTCAAAAATATGATGGGAGCTGACAAATTAATGTCCAATTCTGCCCTTTTCTAATTCAGGTTAATTATCCAGGACTGGTACATTTCAAATGCATGGAATTCATCTTGTCTCATTTTAGCCATCTTTAAATTAGGTGGTGAAGTTATTAATCTAGTTTCTATACATAATCAGTAGAGTGTATGAGAGCTTCCATCGGAAAGTGATTCATGATGTCTGTCTGGAATGTCTTTTTCAGGAAATTCTTCTTGCTCTCCATTGACTATAGAAAGAAATTTAGGCAGCAAGTTGAGGAATCCTGCCAGTTTCTGAATGCTTAAATCAGATGGCTAAGTCTGCACACAATTTTGAAGGTTAGGCTGTACCACTGTGCCTTGCTAAGTGGGGTGTGTGACAGTAACAGTGAGCATATTGCAGTGCTGTGGAAAACTCTGTGAAATGAGTCCAAAATGTGGTTTAATAGCAACTTGAATTCCTAGCTGGTTGTTAGTTTACACAATTTTGTCTCTGCTGTGTCAGCACAAATAGCTTTTTGTTTGTTATCCCAAATAAGTCACTCTCACACCTCAAACTCACTGAGAAATTGTATCCCCTTTGGTATCCATCCCCTCCTTACCTCTGCACTTTTCCTGCAATAATTGAATCTCACCAGAGCATCATAATATCATTGTTGAGATCAATAAACTCAGTTGAATGGCACATTAACTTTTTTGGGAACTGAATACTAAGCAAATAGTTGTATTATCTGCATTTGACAGTAACTAATATCATAAGTATTTGCATAATTGCCATAAGTGATGCCATAATAATCTGCTCTGCTCTGCCCTTCCCAGTCTTGCTTTTATATAATAAAAATAGAGTCAAACCAAGCACTCCACATACAATTTGAGCTTAACCACTCCTGCAAGTGCTCCCAAGACTATTTTTACACAGAGTACTGTGCATGGGGTACTTATCTTTGCACATGAGCATAAGATATACTCCCCTCAAGCTGGTGCCCAGCTTCTTTCCTGAACAAAAACTGCTAAAAGTTAGATGCAGATTCATGCTGCCTGTCTCCAATTAACAGGGGATCAAAGAGAGAGAGCCAAGAAACAGACACAGGACTCCATGCATAGCCTCACCACTGCTGAGCAGAGAGGTAGTAATGGACTGAATTAAACTTTGAGTAAGTGTTGTTCCTGAGAGCAAGAATGAAAGAAACATTGAGAGAAAATGACGTCAGAGGAGATATTAAACATCAAAGTTATTCTGAGCTGTTTTGACCTTAAAAGAGGCAACTTGATTGAGCAAATACTAAAAAATGGACTAAAAAAACCCACCATGACAAAAAACTACAGTACATTCTGAAATTTGGTCAAGATTGTTTCTAATGCTTGGTGCCATCCATTAAGTGTTCTGCTTTACAGAAGGGAAAAATAGTATGTATGGTTAGTTGATTCACATGAAAACTGAAGCCATATTTTGGATTTTATGCTAACCTGGGTAACCTGTATCAGTAAATTGAACTTCTTGTGAAGATGTAGGGAAAGTAAACCTTTTCACTACCTGCTGGTGTTACTGGGTTGATTTTACTATAATTTCTCAATCAGACCTATACCAAATTGGGCAAGAGAGTAAAACTGCACATTAGAGATCTAATCAACTCTGTAAAAATCCAAATCCAGCATCTCAATCACAGTAGAATCCATCTAAGCACCTTCCCACCCAGATGAATTATTAGAAGTATCTGATTTATGGACTCTCAATACTCACATTTATTATAGGTAAAGAAATCCAACATCTGAAAGTTCAAGAGTAGAATTAAAATGTAATATAAACATCAGCTCAAATATTGCATAGCTTTAATCATGACATTAATTTTGCTAATAAATAAAGATGACTGAAAGTAAGATTCCAGTTCCACATGCAGTTTTAATATTTTAGTATAAGAGATTTATTTTCCATCCTGAACCAAAGAAAGAAGTGAAAATTTTGAGTTTGATATGAAAATGAAATTTATCTTGCAGTGATTTTTAATTCTTTTCTGCCCCCCCCCCCCCCCACACACACATTTGCTCATTTTTCTCCTCTTTATTTTGCACTTTAGAAAGAAGTAAAGGAAAGAAAAGAACAAAGGAAGAAGGAAAAAAGGGAGAACAAAAGAGTTAAAGAGAGACAATGGAAAGAAGAATGAGAAAGAAGAAAGAAAAGAGAGAAAAAGAGGAATAATTATTGCAAATTTTATTAGTTTCATTCATAATTTTTTCTTTTAAAAGTATAAATAACTGCACAGATAAAAAAAGTTAAAACCATTTATGTGCTTTATTAGCTCACATGTACACACTGTACTTTCGGGTTATAAGCAGAAACAAATTATTTGGGACTAAAGCACAATGGATTTGTTTGAAACATTCAGACTTCCAGCATCTTTCCAAAGTCTTTTATCATCATGATAATTTTCAATTGGGGAAAAAAACCCCTGGTCATTCTAGATGGTAATGTGAAATACTACTGGGATGGATAAAAACTATTTATTAGTAAATTTGAGACTATTTTTTCTGTGACAATTATGAAGGAGCCTATACACACACACACATCCAAGTTTTCTTTGCATGGCAAAAGTGTTGTATGACTTAAGGCTAACCTGGAGTTCAAGGTTTCAGGTAACAGCTTCACTATTGTCCTCTTTTCTTTGGAGTGCCTGTTGCCAGGCTGCTCATCTATTCCTCCATAAACAACAGGCTGTGATAAAGTATTAATCAAATATGTTGATTTTTTTTTCATGAATCCCCTGTCATTTTAAATATATGTGTAAGCATTTCCTTCTTTGTGTGCAGAGGCAGATTATAAATTCATATTGATATGCATTTCTGGGGAGCATAGTTAGAAACATAAGTTTTTATATTAGACGTTTTAATTAGATTAAATTAGTGCTGTTATTCATCTAGGTACAGTTATATAGGCTACTTCTGAAGAGAAAAAAAAAGATAAGTCTTTGTTCTGTTTATTTTACATTGGCCTTTGATATCAGATTCCTGGAGGCTGTAAATCAACACAATGCACTTCTGCTGTTCTGTCATTTATAACTTGGTTCTGATTCACCTCATGTAGTGTCCTGCTATACTTTTATGCACCTGCATAATTTGTAGTCCCGTTTCGTGATTGAATTTAGAAAGTAGTTCCCAGTATGATTTTTAAAAAATATATTCTTATTTCAGCTCAACATTTTAATCAATTCAGAACTTTTAGCTAATCCTTCACATATTTTGTACCATTCAATGTCTTTCTATAATGCACACAAGAGATTTGTGATATTAAGAAAGTACTCTAATTACTTCTATCAGTTAACAACATTATAGTTAAATGCCAGCTAAATTAGTGAGAGATACTGCTTAGTGCTACGGGGATAATCTCAACTAAAATACTAAAAAATGCTGTTCCCACCTATTCTTCACTGACAGATTTGTTCTTTTGCAAAGCAGATCCATTATGATCCTGATTCAAACTGAATGGTATTACCTTCATGAAATGAAGGTTGGGTATTTTTAAAGCAAGCAGGTAGGAATAGGAAAACACAGCAAGATGAAATAGAAACCAGTCTGAGTCAAACCTACTAGAAACATAGAAGAGATACAAGAGAATATTATGCTTTAGAATACTGCTAAAATTTTTAAGAAAATGCATTATCTTTCTAGGATTATGACTCAGTTAATAGCCTAAATGCCTCAAGTAAAGAGTTGCATCAATAGTAAGTGAGGTCTAGAATTAATGTGCATATTTACATCATTTTCACTCACTGAACTCTTCTGTGGGTTTCTGTATGAACTTCCATCACTTACCATTGTACATTATTTGTTTCAATAGCTTTTCAAACACACTTTATCTGGTCTGTCTGGTGTCATAAATATATGGGTTCTTAAGGATAATTATTATAGCTTAATATGTTTGTTTACTAAATACTTTAATTACAAGATTATGGAGGGGGGAAAAACTTGCCAGTGAAATACAATAATAGGTTAAATCCAAGCCAACTCTATAATAAAATAAAACAGCATTTTATAGCCATTCACTGCTTTGGTCCAGCTGGTATGAATTGAGATAACTCCATTGATGCCAATTTATAGGAGATAATGAGCAATTTCAGTCTTTCAAGCAAAGAAGAAAGAGAAATGAGATGTGGAAAATGAAGGAAAGATGACTTTTAGGATGTAATATGTCAGAAAAAAATAAAGGCAAAGTCCAAGAGCTTGTTAAAGATGACAGTGTCATCTGTCAGTAAAAAGTTCTTACACTTTTTCAAGGAGTCCTACCAAGATGCTGTGGCGAATAGCAACAGCACAACACACAGGGGTAGCTGTCTTTTATGAAAAAGTACTCCTATCACAAATAAGAAAAAAAATACCATATGTTATTACATCTACAAAGGATTTCTCTGCATGTGCAGATGTGTGGATGTGTGTGTTTGTGTTATCCCTGTTTAATAGCAGAGATTTTGTTAACCTCTCTCTCAACAGAGACACAATTTGGTAGCCAGGCTTCACAGCACAGATCATCATCAGAGAACTGCATGACTTTTTCCAGACTGAGAACATAACCTGAATGGAAACTTACCGTAAAACACTCAACTAATATTAAATGGCACAGGTTTTCATCTAATGTAAATACTGTAATTTAAACTACTTGAGGATATGAAATGTTGCCTCTAGAACTGGCATGTACTTGCCAGACTGACAGCATTTTAAAATCTGTTCATGAAAGGGAGGAACAATTTGAATCTGGTGGAACAAAAGACTACTGAAATATAAAAACATATCAAAATCTGTTATCTTTTGTATTTTGTTCATTTTTTTCTTAATCATACTTTATTTTTGAAGCATACTTGCAAATAATTCTACTAATTGCAAATATATTCTAACTAAAAAATAAAATGAATAATCTGTGTTCCTGAGTGTGTTGTAAATGTCCCACCATTGTATTCTCATTGTGTGTGATGGAAATTATAAATGAAGGCAAACAACAAAGTACTTCAAGCAGTTATTAGAAATTCAAAGAAAATTTGTCTGATTATTACAGGGAATTGCAAGTCACCTATGGTCATGGATTTCCAGTGATAAAATTTTCCCTGGGCAGCCCTTATTATCCTTTATATTAAGTTTAATAATGATCTGTGAGTACTAAGTTATGAGATTTATTTGATTTAGGTGGACTTTCTAATTCACTTAGACTTATGTACTCGTTGGTCATTAGAATATTTCATAGCAGATGAGGCTCAGTCTGGCACTTACCAATTTTAGAACATATTACCAGGGTAATGAATATTGCTTCTATTTCAGCCCTGTCTTTTTTCCCATTCATTATGATTTCACCCGTCATGATCTGTCTGATGTTGCATTTTCCACATAGTCCCCACCACCCATACCTGGCAGCTTCATGACCATGGAGGGAAAACCTTTGTGATACAATTGATTTGCATGAAAATGGAATATCTGCTTCATACTAGAATTGGCTTCATAAGGTCCTAAATCAACAAACCTTGTTACCCAATCATTTCCTGAATACTCATATTAAGTTTCAGGAAGCTTAGAAATATGGCAGACATTTAGAGCAAGTGATTATTTATCTAAAATACCAGAACAGAAAGTGAAGTCTTCATTATTTTATATTTACTTTCTTGTTAATACTTTCTTATTCACCCATCAGGGAACAGAAAAAAAAATCTAGCAAAATAATCAAATCTTTCCCTTATCACTCTTTTCTCTTAAATAATACACCTTGAATAGGTAAAATAGCTACATCTAGCAAAAATTGTGAAAATAATCTGGAGTTTAAAAATATAAATGGTATTAAAAAGCTATGCAAGAAAAATAAAAAGGGAAATCCTCCAAAAAACCAGAATATTGGAAACAGCACATGGAAAATATACCTGTGATATGACAAACTGAATTTTACATTTTTGCATTTTTGTTGAATAAGCGTTTGATGGACGCTAGTTGAACAAAAATCAGTTTAAAAACCCTAAAACAAGAAAAAAAATGGTGAGATCACAAATAATTAATTAAAAGCATGAAGGAGAATCCGTATCAAATCCCAAAGCAAGTTTTCTCTAATTAATTTAATCAGACATGTTCATGTCAAATGAAACATGGATTTCATTACTCAAGGGCAGTAAAGGCTTAATTTCATATTTAGTGAAATCAGTGAATCCTGTGTTGCTAGGATAAGTAAAGAAGCAGGATTTTGAAGTTTACACTGAAAAACTGCATAACCTTTTTCCTTACAGAAGGACTCAAACTCTTGGTTCTTTAACAGTGTGTAGAAAGATTAAGCTCTGGCAAAAAAGGTTGAAAACAATTTGGTCCGTGCAGAGGGAAATCTCACAACACGCCCAGAGGCCAGCAGCAGGAGACATTACCTGTCAGTGTCTACAGTTCTGCAGTGCTACACTGGGCATGTCATTAAGAGATTTAAAGTGTTTCTGCATCCATTTGCAGCATGTGATATCTTCAAGCTATGTATGCATTTTATTTCAGGATTTTTCCAGCCAGGGATTGATTCTCTCTTCTTAAATGCCTAAGGCAGAAGCTAATGGTAATGCAAACTCTCCCCATATTTTTGTTTTTATTTTTTAGAAAAGGAAAATAAATCCACAAACCCAAACAAAAACACTGCAAAACCCCTACCGCCCCCCCCCCAAAAACAACAAACAAACAAACAAACAAATCCACAAAAAAACCCACAAAGTTTAAAAAATTTATCAAAGTCAAGGAATCAAAATTTCCATTGCACATTTACAGGGCAAAAAGGTATAAAAAGCTCAGGAAAACACGAGTGCCCACCTGAAAGGCAGAAGAATAATATTCCCAATGACACAGCCCCTCGTTCCCAAAGTATATAGTCCAAATCCTCCTGCAGTGGACAAGGATAAGGTGAACATTTTTGTTTATGAAAAGAGTTTTTATAGGTTGCAATTAATTTTTGTCTGTAGCTTGTGGAAATAGAAAAAGAAACATTCACTAAGGTGAAAGCAGCTATGCACTTTAAGATGAGGGATATTTGCTTAAACATATTAGACAATTAAATTTTCTAGCATCAGAAACAGTCAAAGTCTCTGGAACAGAATTTCCATAAAAAGAATTACTAAGAATAAAACAATCAAAGATGCAAATAAAAGATGTGGGGCTCTTTTCTTCAACGTTTCAGATCAATGAGATGACCATTTTAGAATAAGCAGCCTATGCTGCTGTGCTTCTGTGATATAGTGACCATAGATATAAC
The DNA here is from genome assembly GCA_013401135.1 of Cettia cetti. Classification (NCBI taxonomy): domain Eukaryota; kingdom Metazoa; phylum Chordata; class Aves; order Passeriformes; family Sylviidae; genus Cettia; species Cettia cetti. Next base: position 8,291 of record VZUI01082271.1, read on the forward strand.
TTTTTTCTTATACTGCTCTGATGTTATTTTACTAATTATACTGCTCTGTTCTTCACTGCTTTTCCTGATCTTTGCATTTTTGTTAAATAACTGTGGTTACAGAATTATAAAGTGGAACGATATTATAATTTTATTATCATGAATTGTGCATAATTAAATAAAAGTTGGAGCTTCATTGTGATAATTAATTACTCTTTGACCACTTTTTGCAGTCTTTCTAATTTTTTTTTTTTTACATTTATTTGCAAAAGAAAAGATAAAATGGGTGAGTACTTCAGAGTGCTTTTCTCCTTTGCTCCAATCTTAAAGGGATTTCCTTTCACTTCCATGGAAATTAAATGAAAGAATACTTTGTGCTTCAGTTGTTGGGCCTTAAATCTACCTCCCGCCCCCTCTCTCCCTGTATATATATACACACATATATATATATATTTATAATTATAAATATAATTAATTACATAAAATATTTTGTCTCACACAATAGAAGGAAAAAACATAAAATATTAAATACTTTATCCTTCTGTAAGAGATAACTTCCACCAGATGGCCTCTAAACACAACTGCAAGGATTGGGTAATTCAAGCACTTATTGTTTATGTGAAAAAGAAATGTTAACACAATTTTTTTTATATAAGAAAGGTAAACTGAGTCTGTGGAAAATAAATAAAAAACAGACATATCAATCTCTGACTTAAAATAGAGCTGCATCAGATGTAAGAACAGTTTTTAAAAGTGATGATTCATATGGAATGTTTATGAAGAAGCCAGGTTAATTCTGGTCTGTGCTTTCCAGATTGTTTTACCACTGCAGAGATATTTTGAGCCTCCAAATGAAGCTACTCTTATGGCAGACACAAAGACTCAATTTAACCCCTCTACACTGGAGGCACTTGATTGAAAAGCAAAATCAGAATCTTAACTGGTGTAATTGTTTTCCTACCATTATAGAGAAAGGAGTTTCCAAAAATCAAATAAACTTTGTATTTTTGTATCATCACGGGATCCGTCTCTGCTGACTAGCAGAGAAGAGTGATGAAACTCCAAGCCTATCCACCTCATTTACATGTCTTGAATTAATTAAGATCTATCCAGAGAAAGACACAAAATGTGCAACTCAAGGGATAGCTAAATGAAATAAACAGATGATAATTTTCAGATACTTATCAGTATGATGAAAATATTCACAGAGTTTGTGACAGAGGGAAAAATTCAATCATACAATCCATTTTAAATCTCCAATCTTTTTTTTGTCTATTTTGTATTCTCTGTGATGTAATGGTCAGTGTAAATCAATGTAACTGTCAATTTCTGTAAAGTTATGCTAATCCTAATTTACATCAGTTGAATGGTGTCAAAACTTTTAATGAAGACCAAAGTAAAATATTATATTCAAATAATTTTGGTCACTATAGTTCAGTATGATACTTTCCTTTGTTAGATCCACCTCCTTAAAATTTTCTTTGCATATGATGTCCAGACTCAGGGTTTAGATACAAATATCAATTGATCCTGAATAGCTTCTAAATTAAGAACAGGTGTGGGATTAATTCTCTCCAGATTTAAAAGAGGAAAGGTTAGGATCCCAGGAAAAGCCAACACTTGTCCTTCTCTGAGAGAACAGAGAGAGCACAGTTCTGCCAAATTGTGAAAAAACCTATCTAAAAATAAGAGCTTGAAACTGATGGGATAAATCCTACCCACTGAGGGGGAATCAGCTGCAAAAATTAACAGGGTAGAGATGTGTTTCTAAGCTCACTACCTAAATTCAAAGTAAAGTCAAGGAAGAATTGGCACGTCAAATATTTGTTCTATTTCACTGTGTAATGAACAGCTAGAGCAGGGAGTTGCTCCCTAAAAATGCCCATTTTTCTCCACTATCTAGTGGAGCAGGACTCAGACGTTGTAGCTGGTTAAGTGACTCCATTACAAATGTCTGTATCAGTCAGATGAGACTTATCCTTAGTTCTTTATAGTTCTGGAACTAATAAATGATAATCAGCTGATTTTAGATCTGATTCAAATACTAAATCATAAAGTTTTCTGTTTTCCAGCTATGTTGCAGAAACTACCTTATAGTCATTCTTCTGTTATAGCAGCCTTTCACAGTTCCCTCATAGCCACAGGTGTAGAAATAACTACTTGTGGAGTTGTGTATTTACATGGAATATTAAAAACATGTTTCCCTGACTTTCAGGACAATCTGAACTGATAAGTAGTTACCCTGCTGCCATTTTCAAACAGGAGAGAAGTGGAGAGTTTTGTAAATACAGATAACATTTTAACCATGACACACACACCTGCCCTCTATCTGAACCACACATTGCTTAAAAACTCTCGCAAATGCAAGAACTGCTTGAACAAGGGGGTTTTATATTTAATGAGAAAAATCAACACTAATTAATTAATAACACTTTAGGAACTGGAATTTTCAGGGAGGAAAATAGATTTTCTATATCATATTTCAGGAAAAAATGCCTGATTTATTTTCACACTGAGTTCAGGTGATTAATCCTCAATGCCAAAAAACTACTCAGTAGTTTTCAGTGTTGTTCTGGTTTCAGCTGGGATAAAGTTAGTTTTCTCTTAGAGGCTGGTGAAGTGTTGTGTTTTGGATTTAGTATGAGAACAGCATTGACAACACACTGATGTTTTGGTTGCTGCCATAGAGAGCTACGTTAAGTCAAGGACATTTCAGCCTCTCCAGACTCCGCCTGTGGGCAGGTGCACAAGAAGATGGAAGGGAGCCAGGACAGCTGACCCAAACTAGACAAATTGCTCATAAGAAATCTTTTCAGGGACTTTTGTACATTATAAATCAGAACCTAACAAAGCAAGGAACTTCTGAGAGCAGTGGTAAATCTCTGCACATAAATGAAGTGGTTAAGATGGAATTGAAGTATTTTCAGACATCAGTAAGCAATTCATGCACATAGTAAGTAATAGAGGTCAAGTTAGCTCAAAAACATATTTTATATTGAGAGAGTAAACAAACATCAAACAAACCAATCCCTCCTACCTTACATCTCTGTGAATGTTCTTTTATAGTCTCCAGGCTTTGAGTATCCACAAATCTTCACGTCAGTTTAAATAGCACATAAAAGAGCAAAAGTAGTTTAATATTCTAAAGAGGCGTGTAGAGCAGATCTGTATGGGGATGTATTTTATTTGAACTGCACATCACATGTTCATGCTTATTTCAGTTAGCTGCTTTCTCTGAAAAATAAAATTTAAAAACATCATTGATAAAAAATCCCATTATTTGTGCTGACATCAAGGTACATTTTTAAAAATGTTTAAACAAAGCTGCATTCACCCTAACAAAGAATGAGATAGCATACTAAACTTTTTTTATTTTAATCTTTCTTGGAAACATGCATTGTGAATATTGATAAAAGCCCAGAAGTTTTGAACATCCAAATGAGGAAAACAGAGCTGGTGAAGGGTCTAGAGAAGAATTTGTGTAAGAAGAGGCTGAGAGGACTGGGGTTGTTTAATCTTGAGAAAATAAGGCTAAGGAGGGACCTTATCTTCCTTTCAAAGTCCCTGAAAGGAGTTTGTAAACAGCTGGGGATAGGCCTCTTCTCCCAGTAACAAGTGACAGTACAACAGGAAATGGCTTTAAACTGTGCCAGGGGAGCTTTCCTGACATTCCATATCAGGGTAAATTTCTTCACAGAAGAAGTAGTCATGCTCTGGAATAGGCTGCCAAGGGAAGTGGTAGTCACTATGTCTGGAAGTGTTCAAAATGTGCAGGGATGTGGCACTGGGGACCCTGGTTCAGGGGTAAAAAATGATTCTGGCTTAACAACTGGACTTGATGGTCTTTGAGGTCTTTTCTCACATTAAAGATTTTATGATTTTATGAATGTCAAACTCATGCAATATGTGGCATTACCTTTCAGAGTGAATTTCCTCTAAGCAGTTATCATGCCAGCAGAAAAAAACATTAAAGTGCCCAGAATACCCAGGAGAGAACATAGAGAGAACTGGCAAAGTGCCACAAAGCAAAAATATGGAATCTTTAATGTTGACAGAACACACTGAAGCCAAATTTTCAACACCACACGGAACCAGATGAAAAACTGAACAGAGTTGGTTTGGACTTTTTAGCATTTCTCTCTCCTAATGAGCCTTCAAGGTAAGTTGAAATTCTAGCTGAAGTATCTATGAAACAGGAAAAAGAAGACAGTATGAAAAAGGATCTGTTATCATGTCCAGCAGCAGAGGAGCCTGCAATTGTGCTAATTTGGCATATTTCTGTTTTTTCTTCCATCATGGTAACTAACTGATAGTGTAGAGTATGTGGGGATTTTGTGCAATGTTTGCAACTTGTTTCATGGTAACTGAATCCACTGACAGACATTCACTTCAGAATCTGTTAGTCTAAAAGAGATTACTGTCTCTGCCCCTGTTTTGCTGTCTTTCCTCTTCGTATTACCAATCCTGTCACAGCCTGCAAAAACTTTCATGAGCAGTACATGGTTAAATTCAGGCAAAATGACAGGTTAACTGCAATGGCTGGTTAGTCTCAAAAACCTGATAATTTTATCAGTTGATTAGAAAGCACTTAAATAAACCAGCCTGTAGATTTTGGAGGTATATAGCCTGTACCTGTTGAGCAGTAAAGAGCAGTCAAGAATGATGGCCTTTTCTTGTGTCAGAGCTCTCTCCAGGGTAATGCAACTGTCTTCCACATGAATACTCTTAGCAACTCAACTGAGTAAGCAAAGGTTGCAGGCAATATGAATTTCTTCTCAGTGTATTCTTATCTAAGTTTCAGTTCCACTGTCAAGAAATAACATACTACTAAAAAAATACGCATGCTATATATATACACATATATATTTATATATATATATAAATATATAAATATAAAAAATGCTATTAAGAAATTTTGGAGGCACTGTAGTATGGGGATATAAAAGAGGTGAAGAAACAATCCCTGGTGATTAGAAATAATAATGTGTAAGTAGTGACCTAAATGTAAAAGTCTTTTGCTGACTGTTTTCTTGAGTTGAAATCTTTGACTCACCAAAGGTGACTTATTGCCATTTAAGAGGCCATAGGGAATTAGCTCATGGACCTGAGGCCAAGCTATGAGTGTATTGGGCTAAAAATTCCTTTTCCATATTATTGTAGAAGTCCCTTCAAGCACTGCTGGTTGTCAGCTTTTGAAAATGGTTCAACAGTACAACAAACGAGTGATGGCAAGAGCCTTTTGACACCATATCTGATGCATTGTGTGTGGGCTACCCTGCATCTTGCATGAAGACAAACAGGAAGACTTTGTCTCACTGGAAAGTAGTTGGAATGGTCAAATGTGAACAGATAGAATTTATATTAAAATTGCGTAAAAGTGAAAATCTGTATGACACAAACTAAATAGCTGTTATAAACACAATGGAACAAAATTTCCCCTTTCCCTCACTTGCTCTGAGATCTGTGTTACAAAACTGGGGGCCAGACTTGGCTTTCCCCCTCCTGAGAAAAGAGTAGTGTAAGTGGACTGACTGAAATGCTGATGTTGGGCTAATTTATATTGCTGGAATTGCCAGCTCCAATTATAATGAGTTTAGCAAAAACAGAAAGTGTTGAACAAGGGAAAAGAAAGGGTGAAGAAAAGAAAAAATGGTGTAATTCACTAGTAGGAATGTCAGTACCTGTTTTAGCATCAATAGGTCCACAGATCTCCATGTGAAAAGACCAAAGGGCTAAATAGCAAAGGATGGAAATGGGCTCTATTCAAGATTTAAGGCAGTGAACAGAGGGTTTGCTTTTTAATATCTGTATGTAATAGAAAAACTGTGCAACTAAGGAGAATTTCAATTTTGGAGACATATTAAAGGTCTCACACAGACAGTAGTTAGCCATTAGAGTTCTTGAATAGATGTACGTACAGGTGAGTTTTTTTTCTTTTTCTTCCTCACTGGAGGTGTCACGTTTAACACAAGCCAGCTCTATTTTAGACCTCATTATATGGATAAAGATGAATTAATTGCTGGATTAGTGTCTGTCTGTTGCTTAGAGACTGGTGATTATAACCTGCTTATATTTAATAAAAGAAGATAAAAGATAGTCCAAATCACTTTTATTTTGTTTCACTGATTGTAAGGTGGTCCTGACCACCACTTCCTAGGAAACCACCAGCTTCCAAGCTAGTGATTAGCTTGTCTCTATGAATCATATATGACATTTCAAACAAGCTCAGTTTCCAAGCTGAGGAGAATTTAATGGAAAGAAGAAGAAGATAAAAAAAAAAAAAAAAAAAAAACCAGAAAAAAGGAAACAATAGTATCTGAGTATCTCTGACCAACCTGGTCTAGTGAAAGGTGTACCTGCCTAAGGCAGGGGGTTTGGAATTAGATAATCTTCAAGGTCAATTCCAGTCCAGACCATTCTAGAGTTCTATGATTGTATGATCTTTTAAAAATAGAGGTTTGTGAAAGGAATTTCTAAGCCTATTTTACTATTTATTTGAAAAGTATTAATTCAATATTTGTAAAGAAGACAATTTTTGTCTAGCTCTTAACCTGTCCTAGTGGATAAATTAGGGCAATACATAGAAAATAAAAAATCAGTAGCTATCAAAAGAAATAAATGAAAAATATATTAATTGATATAAATTAGAAATCATATAAATTTTGATTCAAAAAGTTAAGCATAAAAATGAAATTTAATGGCTCAAATAAAAAAGACTATGCAAATGAGAAACAAGTTCTGAGGCTATGTCTACCAGTATTATAAATATTTTTTTAAGAAAACACTGAAATTTTATTCTGTATTTGAAATGAAACCAAAACAAAATACCTGCTATTGAACCACAGGTGCAGAATAGGTAATTTTGAATTATTGGTTACGAAAGAAGTCACTATCTGTCTTCATTAAAAGACAGAGCCTCCAAAATCATGTGTAAGTTTTTTAGGGAATTTTTTGAGCAGATCTCTGGATATAGAATTAGATATTTATTAAGGGAGATAATAATAGAACATTTAAAAAAAACTAAAGTAAACCAGTATTTGCCAATATCCCAGTATTCAAAACAATAAAAATTAGTAAGGTGACTTGGTGATTATAAGTCAATTAAAGTAAGGGAAAGTATCACTTAATTTTCATATTAAATTATGAGATAGAATAACTAAAAGACAGGGCTGGAATTACTAAGAGTAAAAAACAGCCTTCTAGAATAGAGGTGTTGTGAAAAAGATACTGAGAGGATGCTGGTTGGCACAGCCACCCACAGCCTCTCTTGAGACAGCCCAACCTGCAGATCCCCCCTGCCAACATCCTGACATGGACATACAGTAAAACAGTCCACTGGTTCTTGCGTTTTATTTGGGTTTATTTTTTATTTATTCTAGTGCAGAAAAAACTTTAAATTAATTCCTGGGTGGAAGTTGGAGGCAGAGAAAAAAAAAAAGTAGAAATCCAGATTTAAACTGCTAACACCAATGATAAACATCCAGAAGGAACTGCCTGGTGTTGCTTTTCTACCTGCTGATGCCTTCAAAATACACATGGATAACTGCCTGGAAGTTAACTGAATTTCTCACTAGTCTAGTACCAACTCTTAGACTCTGTCCATGGGTAAGTGAAACTTAGTGTCCTGTGTGGATTGTGATGTTATTAAAATATCACATGCTCTTTTCTAATTTGGATTTGTAACGAAATTGAACTCTCCTTGGTTTATTCTTTTAACATTAAAACAAAAGGAGGAGAAATAAAATATTGCCCAGAGAATGATAAGGGTACCAGAAGAATGGAAAAAATTATAAGTACTGTTTGAGTGGGCAGGACAGGCTGTCTGGCCGTATGTGTGGCTTTCTCTTGTTCCCTCCTTCTGAGTCTTGTTTTGATAGTTGAAAGTTCAAGCAGTAAAACACACTGTCAGACTGAAACCATTTGTCACTGAAAGCCAGCACTGGGCTGTGTACAGATCCTGGGTCTGAGTCATGTCTTTTCTTTTGACAGGGATGTCAGTGCTATTTGTCACAGACTTGTTTATCTGCTAGATCTGCTACCCCAGGTCAGCGCTCGGGAGAAGCAGCTCACCTCCACTAGCGCTGTCAAATTACCCTCAGCAGAAAGACACCGAAGCTGGGGCCTTCATAATTTTTAATGTCAATGAGACAGGATCAGAAGGAGCAATTTGGCAAGTCCTACAGGAAGATTCAGAATGCTAACGTATTTAAAATGGTTTTAATCTTTGTTTCAAAGACAAGAAATCAAAAGTGACCATTTTGATCTTTCCTGTATATTTATGTTTTGGCACATCTGATGATCAACCCATATTTGGCTGCTAAACTGTGCCTTTTGGGGCTGGAAACTAATCCTTTCTTTAATCTTCATGTTAACAGAGATCTGAATTGCAAATGTAGCCATAAATGGTTGGACCTGGTCCCATTATTGGGTTTACAAACATTAATGCGGGGATTTTTTTAATCTAAAGATTGAAGGATTTAAGAAAGGATTTATGTAGTTCTCTTGTTCTCCAGAGTCTTTTGTTGCATTTCAAACACGAATTACACAGACAAGGGCAGAAGACATCAGAAACATACTGCAAAGTAGTATTACAAATGCTGCATTTGAACTGGAAAGAGATTACTATGCTAATAATAGAAGAGTGGGGTGAAGAGTAGATAAATATTTCAGATCCAGATTTGTTCTTGATAAGCACTATTATTACTAAGGATTAGTTTAATTTGTAAGTATATTTTAGCAACTATTCATACATTCCAAAGTTTCCCAAATAGCCTAGAGTTTTGATGCCAATAGAGTCTGAAGATTAGAAATTATGAGCGTTGTGTACAAGGGAAGTGGATAAAACCAAAAAGACATTTCCTCTCTTCTTGCACAAGTGTGCTTTAATTATGGTACCAGATTTGAACTAAAAATATTTTAAAGCTCTAATGGCTCATATGTCCAGAGTGCTGTGGACTCCCCATCCCTTAAAGTGTCCAAGGTCAGGTTGGATGGGATTCTGAGCAACCTGGTCTGGTGGGAGATGTCCCTGCAGGGGATTTGGAACTACCACATCTTTGAGGTCCCTTCTAACATAAACCATTCCATGACTCTATGGTTTTCCTTTCTTTCAGCCCACATTCCCATAGACTTTTTTGTCTCACTCAGCTTTTCTTTTCCCCTGAATTACCAACAGAGACAAGTGGGAGAGGCAGGTGGTATATTACTTGAGCTAGCTGAAAGATAAGGTGTATAGATCAGATATTCCTTTCCTACAAGCCCCAAATTCTCTTTCTGTGCAATGAAAATACAGAACACTGTAGTATTCCTATTTCAGTTCTCTATGTTAGTGTCTTAATGTTCCCAGCAAGACTGGAGGAACAGAGTGAAATCTGTGGGAGATAAAGCCCGTGTGAGAATCCTGTAACTCTGAAAGGTCTAAGAGGAACTTTGTTCACACTCAGTGAAGTCAGTCACACTGCATGGGTGGAATCCAAGGTACAATTTTGCATAGCTCATAGATTTGTCTCAGTTTAACAACTGAGAATTTTATGGTTTCACTACTATATTCTTGCCAGCCAGGCTGAGAAGTGCAGGTGTTTCCTCAATTTTTTCAGTCAGATGAATTTCTTTCAGGTCTGTGTTGTTAAAAGAACATTTGATGTTTCTATACTTGCCATTTATTTTAATCTCTGACTTTAGTTTTTCTTTAACATCTCTCTCACTTACCCCTCTCTTAGGAATTCAGAAGAAAAATGTAAGTTCTATGAACTTCCAAGTAAGTATGAACAAGTAACAACATATCCTTTTTCCTATCCAGTATGTTAACTGAGTGTAAGTTGAAGCACTTGTTTTCATGTGATTCAGAATGCAGCCTTGTCCCTTATTATAAACTTCAAACAAACCTGCCAGTGAGATTCATTATAGAGGAGTAGAAAAAAAATATTAAAAAGTAAAAGTTTTGCTCTTTTTCATATGATAATTTTTGATGGGGAATTTTTTTTCAACTTTTATTAAACTGATATTGACTGAGGTAAAGGAGGAACACAGGATTTGGACTCTGTGTGTGTCATAATGATCTGGGCTATTCAACACTGAAGGAATATTCTCTGGTGCATATTTGCATCCTTAACCTTGGGAAATTCCCAAACACAACCAAGATAAGGAATTCCCAGTAAAATTTTCCTTGGCATGAATAAACCTTTTCTGATGAATTGTGAAAAAAACCCCACAAACAAACAAACAAACCAAAACAAAAAACAGCAGCAAGAAAACAATTGCTGAAAAGCTTTTTCTTAGCGAACATTACTGCACTGGCCTCTAGTAGGCTAAAAATTCCTATTGAGTTTTCTTGCAGAAGAGAGAAGGGAACACAAAAGTGCCAAAGGGAGATACAAAGAAATTCAGTGCTCATTATCTCTTTAGTGCAGGGCAGAGCATGCCATGAGAGAATGGTAATGGATCTTTAGGCTTTTTTCTTTGTTTTCGGGGAGCAGCCCAGCCAACCTCAAAAGATAATGCTAACACATATTAGTAGTGCCAGACACTTCTGATAGTGACTTCCTGGCATGAGCTGTCTCAGGAATTACAGACATTGCTAATGACTACTAAGGACCTATAATAGACTTTACTACATACCAGGGGGAACAATGGTGATTAATAAGTCTTTTACCCAATTGTTCTTAGAATCTATGTTGATTAAACTGTGGTTTCTGTTCATAAGAGGACAGCTGGGCACGACCATTATTAGAAGAAAGAAGCTTGATGGCCTAAGGAGGTGTGAAGCTTTGCAAAACTCTGGATAGGACATGTGCAGCTCACCGCCTCTTTTCTGGGATAGTTCATGGCCAGGTTGGATGGGGCCTTGACCAATTTGTTCTAATGAGTGGCATCCTTGCCCATGGCAAGGGGGTTAGAAACTAAATTATCTATAAGGTTTTTTCCAACCCAGACAGTTCTGTGATTCAGTGATGTCATATCAACCATTCTGTTTTAATAAGCTCTTTGTAAGAGTAAAGACAATCAAAACAGAAACAATTTTAAAATCATTAACCTTTGACCACAGATTGGGACAGGAAGAAAAGGGGAATGATTTCCCTGAAGAAGTGTTGTGCTGAGAATTGTAGCTTTCTGATGCTCAGCCTTGTAAAACACTCTTGGGTTTATACAAGGAGCAGTTAATGCTGTGTACTTATCTGAATCAGAAAAGTTTGGAAATGAAAAGCAGCACAATTTATTCTTTCCTGTATTTGTGTGGTATTGTATCTCTGCCAAGAGAGCGTGTGGGACAACATTCACAACAAGCACAACTCGGCTGCTTATAAGTCCAAACTAGTAAAATCATAAATGCTGTGCATAATCATATTGAATTTCTTAGGTTTCTACTGAATCGAAGATCTCTGCATTACACTCATTTACTCCACAGGGATGTCTTCATATTCAGAAGTAAGCTATTCTTAATAGCATTATTCTGTGGTTCAGGGATGGGCTAAGATTATTTAGGCCCTCTCTGAGCATTCTCAGTGCTCAGGAGATGCTCCAAGTTTGCAACTTCTGCTGCTTCAGCTGGTCTTCCAATTCCCATGTTGTATTTCTAGGCTGTCCAGAACTCTTTGTTGTCATCTTCAGCCACGCATTCTTCTGTCAGATTGTTAATAAAATTAATAAATTGTGTAAGGACAAGTGGAAAAAGAGTCAGAGAGGTCGCAAAAGACAGACAACACAATAACTGAGTTGTGTGACACTGTCATGCAACAAAGTCAATAAGGTATAAAACCCGAGTGCTCATTTTATAAGCAAACTCTTCCTTGTAATTAAACCAATAGAGCAGAGAGACTCAGCTCTGGTGATTTGTGACTGTGGATACACTGGTATGGGGATGTCAGTCAGCTGTACACAGCTGCAGAAAGCATTTCTGAATGAGGGCTCTGATGCTCTTTAACTACAAGTTTCTGCTTGCCAAAGCCACTATACCTAGCAAATCGCTGCTAGCAGAAAAATCCTGTATATGAACTCAGGTCCACTGAAGAAGAAGGCTGTCACTCACATACTGATTTGAAGAGTAAGAAATACCTAAAGGGAGGAAACCTGAACTGTTCTAAAAATTCAGATACTGCTGAACTATTTACACCCATTCATCACAGACATCAGCAAGTACCCAGGGATGAAGTCTGCCCTCACTGAGAACAGAGGGCAGGGCTCAAATGAATAACAGAGAGATTTGTGTTGGAATGGACCCTAAAGATTCCCTTATTCCTACTATCTGCCATAGCAAGGACATCTTCCACTACCCCAGGCTGCTCCAAGCCCCATCCAACTTGGCCTTGGACGCTTCCAGGGATGGGGCAGCCACAGCTTCTCTGGGTAACCTCTGCTGGGGCCTCAGCACACTCACAGTAAAGATTTCCTTCCCAATATCCAAATTATCTATCACAAAGTTTTCTCCAGTGTGAATGACAGTCTAAACTTTGCTAATATTTGTTTCTGCATTAATAGGAATGGGGGAGTTTTCTGGCAAGAAGACTCAAGATTATGATTATGTCTCTATATCAGGTCAAGGAAATTAATTTGGAAATGCCAAGACCTGTATATTTTATGTTATAAAAATCCCTTGGTATCAATTGAGTTCACCTGGGATGAATGTCAGACATAAAAATAAAGCTATTAGGGATGTCTTTGTCATACCTCCAAAAGTAAGGCTATTCTGACTCAAAAACAGGTTCATAATACAAAGTCTCTTCTTTGTTAATATTCAATCTTTTGATGAAGGTATTTGTTTTGAAACCTGTTGTAACTATGAAATTAAGGAATGAATTTTTAGCTTTCATTTATTATCTTAATGAAAAACTATGAGTTTCCATAGAATGTTGACTATAAGCTATGTAAGGAGATTAAGTTTCAATTTAGAAACCATCCCATATTTAGTTAAGTTTTCCAGATCACAAAATATTAGCATGGGCTGTATAAGTCATGTTGGCCTATTCTTACATTTAAACTCGACTATAGACTACAGTCTACAGTCCCTGAAGTCCCAAGGAAAAAAAAAGATGGGTTTACCTGGCAGAAACAAAACAGGATAAAGGCTTTCCAAAGTTAAGCATTTCTGTGGAGGTTTTAAAAATTGATTCCTAAAGAGTCTGAATCAATATCTCTCCTGTATCATTCACAAACCCTTAATGAATTAAAAAACAATAACTGAAATTATTTTTTATAACCTTAAAGCGTAGCTCAGAAGATGGCTATTTAAAACATATACAGTATAACACACTGTTATACTGGCATAAAGAAGAGCTGTATGCATTCAAATGAAGGAAGTACTGGGATTTTTCTTTTTTTTTTTTTTCTTCTTAACCAAATGCATAATTGAATTGTGGTAGCTATTTTCAGAAGACACCATGTTACTCCATAGAAGACTTATAAAAATTCATGAAGGATTAGTTAATTAAAAAAATATTGAACATATTTGGCCCAGGAATTTCCTAAATTTCAAGCCACTAATGAGCGAGATGCCAGTCAGGAGCAGGAGTTATTCCTTATTTCCCCATGTCCTCTGCTCTTTCCTTATTCAACCACTATCTCAAGAGAGGGGGTGTCTTGTTCACATTTCTGCATCAAAAGAAATACACCTTACGTACAGATCTAAGAATTTATGGTTATTGAAATTGACACTGAGGTAGTAGAATCAAATACAATAGTTACTACTGGACAATTTTGATGACACAACACTTTTCGCTAGAAACAGAGTTAAGACTCATAAAATCTTTCTAGGATCTATACATTCTTCTGTGGTGTTATGCTCACCTCCGCAGTGTTCATTTGTTTCTAAAAGTTATCATATTCAGTCCCTCTCTAGAAGGATATTCTCTTTCATTCTTCCAGTGACTCACCCAGTACTTCATTGCTTTCCAGTACAGCAGTAGACTCTGTTTTCCTGTTTCCTTGCTATCTCTGAAACCTTTTTCAACTGACTCATACCTGTTTATTTATGTGTTTGCTTGTACCTTTGGTCACCAGTGTCTGGCCATCATGATTTGTGTGTAAAGCCCTACTGATTGTGTCCTCTTGTTCCTGTCCTTGCCTAAACCTTACATTTTTATTCTGGGGCTCTGAGATAGTTCTTCAGCTTGTGAAGAGTACTTGTTTTACCACTTGTCCATGAACAATAGGCAGTACACCACACAAAGCTAAACTAAAGCTTAAACAAATTTAGATTACACTTATTTGATGGCTGGACAATTGTTACAAGTGAAAGAAGCTAAAATCAGCACAAGCTAAGCCAAGTCCAGAAAAGTCATGCAATTTTATCTGGACTTCTTTTTCTCAATTTCTATTTTCTTCCCTGTAAGACTAAAATGACTTTGTTTGGATCAATACAGATATCTTGCTTGTGCAGTTGGACTGCTTATGCTGTTCAACAATGCATGCCTTTGGAATTGTTTTCATTGTTTTCCAATGAAGAGAATTTAAATGGCAGCACAGATTCTCCTATTAGTCACATGACATAAATCAGAAGCAGTTCTACTATGTCAAGCAAAATCTGCTCTGAGCAAGTGACGAAAACATGACCACATAATTTAAAATTAATACATTCTGAATAAGCTCTGTTTGTATTCCCTGCTTTCTATTCACTAAACATTGCTTTGTTATTTAGGATATGAGCCATATCTCTCAAGGGTAATGCTTTATTCTCTAAAACAGTAAACATATTGACCACTGCTAAGAATCTTGTAAGACAATTTGCACTACATTAGCAGGCCATGAATCTCCCCAAGAATCCATATTACAAAGCAGAAGTTTAAGCAAGGACATGGCATTATATTGATTTCTTGGGAAGTAATATATACAAGTATGTGTTTTCACAGAAAGATACACGTACACATGCAAACACATACATAAAGTTGCATGAACAGCATGTATTGCACAAAACAGATCATTGGTTTTTTGGCTGAGTTGTCTTTCTCTAAGATTTGGTAGTAATTCCATTTGTAAGAAATATTGATTCTTAATCAATTCAAAAAGAATATTGGCCTCAGATTGTCCTTACTAGCCTAAGTATCATTCTTTTCCTCTTTTCAATTGAATGTCATCTTTGATTTTTCCACGTTTTCCTGCAGCTTGTAACATTTTCATGATGTTTTCTTTCCCTCAGAGGATGCTGCATTTCCAGTTGCTGACTGTTCTCTGAGTTACAAGGATCTCCACAGCATTCATTTGTTCTTGCAGCAAGTTCAGTCCACAGCCACTCAGAATAAGCTGATGCTGGAATTCATCAGTAACTGATGAATGGGGCAGAAGGAATCAAGGCAGATGATTTGAAAGGATTGGCTCTTTTCCTTGTGAAGTATTAACGTCATTTTTTGATCTGTACTAAGGCAGAAGTCTTCCTACAGTATTTGGTGTTCATTATTAGCCTTGAATTTTGTGATAAACACCAAGAAAAAGTTTGAGGTGGGAGGACTTTTTTTTTTTTTTTTTTTTAATATATATTAAAAAGAAAGCCCTTTTAGTGTTTTTGAAGAGTCCATCCACTGTGGAAAATTTTGGAGAGCACTGTACACAAGTTGTTGTTTTAGAGAATTTGAGTAATTGTTATGAATTTTCTTTCTCTCCTCTTCTTCTATGTTTTCCTGGAAACTATGTTAAGTCCCCATAATCCTAAACCAAATCTATTTACTTATTAAAGAAAAAAAAAAGAAAAAAAGAAAAAAAAAAAAAAGAAAAAA
>VZUI01082292.1:0-17087 GCA_013401135.1 Cettia cetti
TTCTTAAATTATAATAATTCGGAGGGAGGGGATTTGGATTCCACATTTCCTAAGGAGGTCCTGCTCCTCCTTAGCAGATACCTGTCTTTCAAACCAAGACACCACTACTTTTGACTTTTGATCACCTCTTAAGCCCCTGATATAAACAGAACATTTTTTACATCAGTGTCTGCAGAAGTTAAGTTTGCATGCACGTTTACTCTTATGTCCTTGGATAAACAGTTTTTGCCACTCACATCACTGAGAGATTGTAAAGTTTTAGATTTCTATCTTTACAAAGAAATAGTTTAAAAAAAAAATTAAAAAGTGACAAGGAACTGTGTCTCAGAGCATGGTACTAATAACACCAAGGTTGTGAGTTCAATCCCTGCATGAGTCATTTACTTAACAGCTGGACTTGATGATCCCTGTGAATTGCTTCCAACTCAGCAATATTCACAATATTCACAATATTCAATATGTAGATCTGTGACATCTGCAGCAAAATATCCAAGGGTGGTTTCCATCTTAATCATTTACATTAGTGAAGTTTAGTAGTAGAACCTAGTTCTATAATCAGAACAAAGAAAGTTTCACAAACAGAGTAAATGTTATTTACTAGAAAACCAAGCATATTACATTAAGGTAAATTGTATCTTGTTAGAAAAACTCCTCAGACTATAAATAGAGTGATGCATAGGCCTTGCTTTGATTTTTGACTGCTTTTCGCTTTCAGGGTGATGAATGAGAAACCTAATTCAAAATGATACTTTTATTCTACTTAAATTATTATATGTGCATGTTTACACATGTCTCAAAATTCTCAAGCCCTACATGTGAAAGGACTTAAAAATGATTAAACTCCCAGTGACAGAAAAAGATTTAATTTCATTAATCAAATCCTTGCATTTTCAAAATCTATAGAAAATATAATGTGATCACAGATATGTGTTTTATCATATTGTTAACTCATACAGAAGACAGAACTTTCTGGTTGTGACAAAGGCTTCTGCTAGCAAGTATCACATACGTAAAACAAACTGCTCAGACGTTGCTTTCACTTAACCAGGTGCCGCCTGTGCTTAGATTCCAACTCATTTAGTTCCTGAGCTTGAGAAATCTGCTTTCTAGGAATGTGCAGCACAGAGCAAGTGGAAGGAAGAAAGCTTCTCTCTCCTGCGTAAGCTTGATCACAGTCATTGCCTCCTGTCTTGCTTTAGGGTAAATTTGGGAGGAAACCTCTGAAGGGGGTTGCTCTGGGAAGCAAACCCAAACAGCCCCTTCCCCAGCCAGTCCAGGAAAACTTCCTCAGAGAAAAGTGGAAAAAAACTATTAAACTATTTATTTAACAAACAAAATACTTACAAGCACTGAAAATGGATACTATGAAAATATAAAATGAACAGTGAAGCAATAAAACCTCTTGCTGCTCCGAAGAGAAATGGCAAACTGAGACAGTTCTTGCCGTGGGTGCGGCTCAGCTCACTCAGTCTGTTGTCAGTCCCAGTCTCTCCAGAGGTCCGGGCCCGGTGGGCCGCAGCTGCCAGCCTTCGGTGCTCCTCTGGGTTTTTCACTCTAGAGTAGATTTAAACAGTCCCAAGAAGAAAAAAAAAGGAAAAAAAGAAAAAAAAAAACCAGTCCAGGGAACTTTTCTGCCTCAGCTATCTAAAACTAACTAAAAGCAAAAAGATCTTTTACCCACTGCTGTCTCTGTCTCTGAAACAGAGTCCAGACAGAGAATGTGTGGGAGTCAGGTTTTTTTCTCAAACTTCGCGCATCTTCTCTCCCTGGTTCACTCTCAGAATCAGTCTTAAAGGTACAGAACTCAATATACAGCACAAATAGAATGGATGATTGGGGATACAAGCATCATAAAGTCACCCTAGGACACCTCCCAAGATGAAACTGGAGCAGAAGCAAGCCATGGTCTCCCACATTTCAGAGAGGGGCAGGAGTTATGAGTGTAGGACAGATGTGTTCCAACAGCTCCATCTGCAGTGCATGATTCTGGGCTGTGGCAGAGAATTAAGAAGCTCTTGCGGGATGATTAATTGAAGGAGGTATGTACAAAACTCACATTAAATCTCTCACAGATGCTGATCCTTTTGTGTGTTACATCTGTGGGCCAAGGAGCAAAGGAAGTTAAAGAATCCAAATTTATCTCAAAACATACAAGGTTTTATTGTGTTCTTTATTTAATTTTTCAGATCTTCAGTTTTTCATAGTATTGAAATAACATTATGTATTATGAGGAAGAAAATAGTGCACCTACCTTCATAACCATTGATGTACCATGCTTTGCCATAATATCTATACAGATAGTATTTAAAGTAGTATGAAAAAAATTTGACTTCAAAATCTGATGTTAAGAGATTAGACAACTTTTTTTTGGGAAGTTATATTTTTCTGTGTATTGACTTCATCATCACTATTACACCTTACAGTGAGTCTTATAAACACTTATATATTTCATCATGTTCATATGTTCATGCACCTATAAATATATAAAGACAATGTATAATTCCCAAAATCTGAAATTGACTGAATTAGGTCTTTTTGTGCAATGTTAAGGTGGGGAGTGGAGGGGAGAGCATTATTTGTTTCTTATAATCATGTGATGTAACTTCTCTGTAACTTTTCTACAATCTGGAGTCTCCTCTTAATCATCTAGTAACTGATTTTCAGACCATGGAATATACAAAAATTACAATTATATTTCAGATTCCATGAACTATTTATAACAGAATCCTGACAGTGTCAACAATTGTTCTCTGCTATGCAAATAGTGCATTATAAAAATTTAAAGACCTACAGATTGAACTCAGCACTAGTTTTCAATATATCCTGTCTATTGTAACTTCTGAGGAAAAACATACCTGAGGGATTTTAGAGCTAAAAAAGTCTTGTGTCACATTGGAAGAACTTTCTTAAAACTAATAGGTAATCATGGCTCTCTCCACGCACATACAACGTGCAATCCTTTCTGGTTATTAAAAACACAATCATATGCTCACGGTTGTCTATATAGACTATTACTCTTCCTTCTAAAAAGTTACTATGCAGCTTTAAGAAAAAAATCACTAATCTTTTCATCTGCATTTTAATCTGCTCAAAATGCTGTGCTTTCCCTTAAAATTTTTTCCTTTGTTCTCACAGGTAAGGGAAAACCCACAGAGGATAGCTTTTCTGAGCTCTGCTCACCAGAAACAGCCTTGCTGAGACACAAAAAAACCACAAAAAATAAACCCCCACACAAATAAACAAAAGCATCAATCAACCAAACAAAAAAACTTTCAAACACAAAATTTAAAAAATATCAACCCAAACACCCCTACCAAAATAGCCCACAAAGTCTCCTGCCCTGGTGATTATTAAGTCTCTTCTAATTAACTAATAAGACCAATCATGTGATACTACCGTGTTTTCAATTTCTACCTGTGGCAGCAGAGATCCCAGATTTCCACTCCAGTGATATTTTTTGAAGTAATGCCTTGGTGGTTCCTTTTCATGTCTTCCTCCCTTTTTGTCCCTTTTGGTATGAGGAAGTAAAGACTGGCAAAGATCCTTCTCTTGTTCAACCATAGTAGTCTACTATTTGCACAGTTTTATATTGTCAATTTTGTTGTTCTTCACTGATTTTAAAAGAGGAAAACAAGTAATCCCTTCGGTGCCTAACTGTATTCCAAAATTTTATCCTTTGCATTTATCTGTTATTAGTAAAGATTACAAGAGTATTGCCAATTATTTGTATCAATAAGTGGTTTAATTCATAATTATTGTGACTAAATACACGTGTATCCATAAAGTCATAACTAAAAAGGAGAGATGGAGAAAAATGGAGAGAGAGAAGCAATTTTTTGAAATTTCAAGTGGATTGCAGAAAAATACAGATTGATCTCAGGGGTGCATCTTTCCTGTTCTTTGAGCTGATGTGTACAAAACACACATCATAAGTCTGCCAGCATTTTTACTAGCCCCTGTGGGAGACATTGCCTTCAGAACTGCATGGAAAGAGAATGAGCATTCTCAACAGAGGAAATGTGACTTGTTAGATGGCACTGTTAACACAGCGAAAACCCTATCTGAAGTGTTCTGTACATGCATGGAGCCTAAGAAAAGAAAAAGAAAAAATTTCTGTATAATCTCTTTGTAACGGATTGGATGTTGTTTGTTTTGAGATTTTTTTTTTAATATTTCTTCTTTCTGTAATCAAGCAATTTTTTAGCTGTCCTAATTAGCAAGAAGCTAAAATATAAGAGTTAAATATTAGTGTAATACCATATTATTAGCTAACAATTAAAATGTGCCTTGAGGGACATTTGTGGTTTTGGGAAGAGGCTGGGAGAGGTGTGACAAGGCATAAGCATATGTGTATTCCATGAATTTCATCAACATAAAAGAAATCATGTCCAATTACACCCACTTTATAGAGACTGTAGTGCTGCTTTTCAACTGGATGATATTTGTAACCTGAACTCACTCAGTTCTCTTGATTTTGAAGTTTTTATGGTTTTTGCTTGTTAGTTTGATTGCATTTCTAAGAAATGTTCCAGCTTTCAGTGTCATTACTGTCATTTTCTTATCCTAATCAGTTCAATGGCAGTATACAATAGATTCTGAATCTCTTCGTATTCTGAAAAAAATGTGCAAAACACATGCTATCTAGTAAGATGTATTTCCTTCTAAAATGCAGGTCAAATTTAAAGGATTTGTAAAATGTGAGAAAAATACTTTAGATTTAGTGATATAAATCAGAAAGATTTGTACTACTTAGATATAAAAGAGCATTGAAGTTTGACAAATTGAAACTTCTAAAAATACTGTTCCAGTGCTAATAATACAAATTATTAATCAGATGCAGTAAAGAAATAAGCAAACTAATTTTTGTAAAAAGACAAAAGAGCTTACTTTTCAACAAATGTGATTTTTGCTAGTGCATGTTTCCCTATACATGTGGCCTTTGCCTCTGACATAAGATGTCTTAACTTTAAGAAAGTTGAAGGATGAAGTAACTGTGTGCCGAGAGTGAGTGGTAGTGTTCAGGTAGTTCCTTGCGTCTATGAAACCAGTTTTCTCGTATACTGTGGCAGAACTCCCCTGTAAGCAAGAACTTTTAATGGGGAGAATATTTAAGGAGGTCCCCTTATTCTGTTGTACTACAATTAAAAGAGGAGAATGAGTGTTTAAAAGACATGTAAAATTGGAACTTAGGAACATGGTTTAGTTGTGGACTTGGTACTGTTAGGTTAGGAATAACTCAATGACCTTAGACATCATTTCCAACCTAGATGATTTTTTTGATTCTATTCTATATAATTATGATCAAAAAAAAGATGAGGATGCTTGCTTTTGTAGTCACAAAAGTCTTTGAAAACTTATCTTCCAATCCATTTCACAAAGAAAATAATAGTACATAGGAAGATTAAAACTGAGGCATTTAAAAATGTGTAACTGGTCAACAGAATGCTTGAAAATATTAAAAAATATTTTTCTGATCAACAAGTACTCAAATCCTCCCTGCTGTGTCAGAGAACACCTGTCATTTAAATGGGTAGTAAATTCTTAGTCAAGGCTGTCCAGATTATGAGCTGAGTAGCTCTGAAAAGTGTATTTTAAAACAAATCCTAAATATTGAGATTTGGACTCTAAAATAAGAACTTGTAGAAAATACCTGAAAATCTCATTGAGGCTGATTTACATTTACTTTCAACCTCATTGACTTTTCATGGAAGTATTGACATCTCCTGGTCAACTTCTTAATATCTCCTGTTCTGTGAGAGGTATTTTTTTTCTCTATCATGTGTACTCATCTTTAACAAAATATTTAGAATAATATATATCACAATAACTCAAAAGTTCCCTTTACAAGCATTTGTTCCCTAACTAAAAATTATTATGATATTTAATTTTTTAAAAGCCTTAAAATGCATACAAATATAATAAATGAAATATGTAACACAATCAATTTTTTCTCATAAAGGAGGCTGAAAAACATTAAAATATATACTTCTGGGTTTTCACCTTTTTAGGTTTATCACAATTTTAATCTTTGCAAGTAAATACTCTAAAACAAAGTTATTTGTGATTACTACCGACTCTTTGTGGTGTAAGCCTATCAGTCATGTAGTTATATGAATTAAAAAATAGATTTTTCATGATTTCAGACTAAAAATTCACTCCCCCTCTCACTACTATGTTTTATTATATTTATACTACAATAATAATTATATCATATCATATCACATCCCTCCTATATAGTGTTAGATTAGATTAGAATTACATTATAATATATTTTAACAGAGGAAAATTTTCATTAAATCTTCTTCCAATCCATCTATATTTCCATATTACAACATTGTTGTAATGGCATTTTAGATGGCATTACAATGGTTCCTTTTGGTTCAAAGCAAAGTCATATGGTTTTTAAAATCTATGATCCTACTTAGGCATCTTGCCCCTTGTGCTAAACTACTTAGGCCCTGGAGTTAAACGTTGTCTTTGCCTTGGAGATGGATTGCAACACTTTACTGACATCATAGATCCATTTGTGTTTGACTTACCAATAGTGCCTAGACTTGCACAAGATCTTCCTCCTGGAGGAAAGTTTGCCTGTTCTCAGAGGAAAGGGAAGAACACTAGCTCCCAGAGAGCTAAAATGACTGAATTTGAAAATATGACTACCCAGGGCAATCCAGTTGGGACATCCCTTACTGATAAGATTAAAAACTATAAAGCTTATCCTCCTGGGTATGATTTGGGCGCATAATTGGCATGATTCAGAAGTTATGGCAAATTGAAATGACATTCTAAGAGACAAAGAAAAACTAAAACACATAAAAGAAAAGACAGTTGTCTGTGCCATTCTGGGTGCATCTCTAGTAGCTGTGCAGGAAGAATGATTAGCTTCTCAGAAAAAGGAAAATAAAAATATGTAATCTTTGCAAGATTTGGTAAAATCTTAGCAAGAGCGCTGGGGAAAGAGTTCTCCCAGGTTGCTGCAGAACATGAGGCAAACAGAAGAGAAAGGGAAATTAATAAGTTACTCTAATTTACCATACAAGAGTCATTGGAAGGACAAGAAACCCTCAGGAGGGAACAAGGAACTAGAGAATGGGAATCAGGTAGTGTCACAACAGGACACGAAATAAAGAGCTTGATTCCACTCAGAAGGCAGAAGAAAATCAGAAGGCTTTATTTACAATTCATTCAGCCTTTTTATAACATGCTGTGCTAAAAAGGCACAGCATTGGTCCACAGGATTGACACCTCTCTCCTTTGTTAAATGGAAATAGCAAAACAACACTTGGGAGAGAGATTGTTATGGGAACACAGTATTGTTTTGAAACAAGGAAAACTGTTGAAAATTTTCCCTTGAGAAATGCTAGCAATTCTCAGACTCAGAAATATCAGACCTACTGTGTAGTAAGGATAGAGGGAGGTCTTAGAAGATTTCAAATATCAAGTCCCCATACCATCTGAGAAACTGGAGAAACAAAATATGTTACTTGAGGAATGATAATGAAGTGAAACAGTACCTCTTCATTAAAATGGAAACTTAATATATGTTCAGTGTGGAGCTCAGCAAATTACAAAACACATCCCTTACAGAGGTGAAGCCCTAGCTCAAATAGAGGAGAAGTACAGTAGAAATGGGACAGCAAATGAAAATATTTAGAGGGTATCTCTTACTGGGGGAGATTAGATGTTGTTGTGTGAAGCCAAAGCAAGGAAATGGGCACCAGGAGTCTTCCCAACTGCAGGTGATAAGCAAGAGCCATGATCCTAACCCAGAAGGCAGCATACTGGTCAGGAGGCTTGGATCCTATGGAGAGGAGAAAATGCCATAAACCTGAAAGCCCCTCAACTGGTCATATACTGAAAAGTGTGCAAAAGGTGGTGTGTTTTCAGTTAATGCATACTCAGTTCTGGGAGGCTCAAGGTAACTCTGCTATGGAAATGGAAGCGGATCTTCTTCAATTTCTGTTTTTAATCCAGGATTTGCCTAACACACTGAAAATTCACACCAAACACTTACCTGACTGAATGAAGCTCCCAGACCCCAAAATTAGAATGCACATATCTTGACTCATCTAGAAGTATCCCAGGACCTAGAAACATCTGGGAGACAACTGGGAGTTTCTAATAACACCAATCCAACTACCAAACAGTGGGCTGATGTTAGGAGAGAACAGATGTGGAGATCTCCAATATGCCACTCATTCAGTGTTGTTTCACTCTAGTTCATCTTAAGGGGTTTATTAAGAGCAACATCAGTTGCCCTCCTCTCAAGAGTAACACATCTGGTCTTCAAAAAAAACCTCATACTCTTGATGATAAGTAAATAGACTAATTTTTAAAAAAATAATTTAAAAAAAAGTGCTGATTTACACCATCCTGTATACCCTTTCTATGTAATTATTTCCTTTCCATCAATCTACAGAAACATCAACTGACTGAGGGAGGGTGTTGAAAGACAAACAACTCCCAATAATTCAGCTTGCAGTCTGAGCTACCTTCCATACATGTCACTTGTACTTTAGACCTGGTCTGGTTCCATTGCTGCCAAAGAAAATTTTACTGTTGCAACAAATGGTGGAGGACTAGAGTGGTCAAAATTCCAAACATTAAATACTGAATAATGTCTGAATTTGTGAAGACTGCCATCTGTTTGTTATTACAAAAGAGCAGACCTTGAAAAATAAATTAATCCTTCTATATATAGTATAGTTCTGTATAGTTCTTCAGTTTCTGGGTGGAAGTGAGACATGCTTAGGCTCATTTTGAACTCTTTTTGGAAAAGATTCAAAACCACAGCTCATAATACAAACATACTAGATTTTTGGCCAGGAGACCAGTTCTCTATGTAATGAAATTAAATAAAGGCATTAAGAACATTTTGATTGGGTAAATTAGTAGGTAGATTTGTAATAAACTGTCAAGAATGTTTGCTTAATTAGATATAATAGTTATAAAAAAGAACTTATGTCCATACAGAGATGCTGAAAGAAATATTCCGCTCTTAGATATGGTTTCCTTATCAGTGTTTTTACATCTTTGTGCTTTTTCACTCACCTCTTGATTAAAGTACCTGGGACTTCAGAATCTGAAAAACATCTTGTCCATGATTTCAGACAATAGGAATGGACCTCCAGTCCACCAGAACTATCCCATTAAACGAATCATATTTGAAGATTGATATAATAATAATAATAAACAAAACTGTGACTGAAGGGAAAAAACATTTCTCCTTTCTTGAAGAGTGACTGTAGTGTGTCAGGATAAGAATAAGGTTATCTTCTCTCCACACTGCCAGCTTCAAAATGATGTAAATATGCATGGAGAGTATCTCCTCTCATGACATCTCCATTTCTATTGCAGAGTTAATGCAAAAGTAATATGAAGAGGAGATTATTAGCAGAATTCTTTTCAGTCTTCATGGGGAAACATGCAAAGAGATGTTTGTCAAGCCTGAAAAGTAAATTCTTCAGGAATTTTTTTTTTTTTTTGGTTTACACAATGAGGACTGCTTGCCAAATTCTGGTTGTTTACTAGTCTGTGCTGGTATGTTTTATGTTTGTGTTAGACTCCACAGTGCCTCTGAAAAACACTCATATTATTACAATGCATCTTATGTGAGTCAGATTTGTAAAACAATATATAAAGATTTAATGTAAAAGCATCTTGACAACAACTGTCCCTAAATATATACTGCTAAGGTGATTGTTTATTTCAGATTTACATAAAACACACAAAAAAGCCCCCAAATCATTTTTTGAAAGAAAGCTATATTTCCAAATTGATCTAATCTTTAATAAAAATCCTAATATTATCTGCTAGTTTTTACAGCTGTTAAGTTTTAGGGTGATAACTCTCAAACACCTCAGAATTATAATAGATTAAATAATTTATATACAGTGGAAGTTACCTACACAAATAACCACTGAAGAAGTAAAGCAGTGGCAGGAAAACCTTAAACAAATGTGTCAAATTCTCTGTGTGTTATAGTGATATAATTTACAGGAGTTTCCATAAATATAAAGTTATGCTTCTCCCTACTTCACTTTCAGGCAGGAGGAGTCGTAAACTGGTAAAGCCATTTTCTTTAAGAGTTCAAAAATGATAAGAGCCTATTTTTTGAAGAAAATAATGATGGTTTTCTCTTTTCAAAGTAAGAATTCTTCAAGCTCAGCTGGGTAGACAATATTACATATATTATTTTCATCTTCTGGAATGGTTATCAGAAAGGTATTGTTTGCATTATAGTGATTTTTACTGCAACTGCAGCAAAAAAAAAGTACGTATTTTAAATAATGCTCAATAAAAGTTCAGTTAAAGAAAAGCAAGCCTGAGAAATGTAATTACATTGGAAGTTTGGTAACTGGGAGCTTTGAAAAGGACAGATTTCCCTGAGTACCCATGTGCATCCTAAAATGCCCTACTACATCAGGAATACAACCCCAGTAGTGACTCTCTTAGTGCAAGAAGAAATAAAGATTTTTAGAAGATTTATACAGAAACAGGTAACATTTCTTCATCCAAATTAGTTATACACATAGGTATCAGCAACTAAATTTTAGATCCAAACTATGCAGGTGATGTCTTAGGATTTTAGCTTTTGTATTTTTCATATATTTGTAATCCTGCAATTCTTTAGTGTATGGCTTGAAACTCCATATAGAGTGTTAGCTACTGCTTTCCCATTTTGGTCAGCGCAAGCAATTCCTTTCTAGGCCTGGGAATTAAGGATACCTCACTGTATCTGGCCCCAAGAAATGTAAACAAAAGGGAGTTGGGGGGAGCAAACTTGGGGTAAATGACTTCACTACCTGAAGCTGTAACTGGATGATTGACTGCCAATATGCAAATGAACCAAACTTATAAAAGGCTGAAAAAATCCCGTGACCCTTTGTCCATTTTTGGGTGTAGCTCCTGTGGGGCTTCATCTGCCTGAAACGCACCTGAAGGCCCTTCAATAAATATGACAGCATTTTATTCCCTTAATTTTGTCTGGCCTCTGTTTTTAGGTATCACTAAAAGGGAAACAGGAGCTCATATTTTTCCTGATAAAATTCCCCATGATGTAAAGGACTGTTTCTGGGCTTTCCAAAATTACTCATCCTTTGACAGGTGTTCCCTGCTGTGAGAGAGTACTTGGAACCTGTCCATCCTTTTGGTGCATAGCAGTGCAGGTGAAGCTCACTGTCTCTTTAGAATAAATATTGGGCTACAGAACTGGTAAAAAGTAAAACATTTTGAATAACTGTGCAATGACCTGAAATATGCTGGCTTTTTATATTATTTCAATTTATGCAATGCATTTATTTACTTGACCAAAGAGTGAAATAAGAGTGCTATTCTTCTGGAACTGTGGTTACTGCTGAAAACAGTTAAAATCCCTCTCTCCTTCTTTGTTTCCAGGCTATTGGTATAGAGTATTCCCTGAAACACAGAGATCAATAGTAGAGTCCTTCTTTAGGTAGATACTAAAAACTGAAAAAAGTCAATGTGCTGACCTTTGTGCCACTCTGTGAGATGTCAAACCTCTTCAGTCTCCCCTACAAGAGATTTAAAGACTTCCTCCATAACTCCTTTTTCCATAACTCAGTGTATTGTGATTCACTATAGTCTGCGTTTACAGTGCTGTGGCAAAACAACCATGGCATATAATAGTTTCAAAAACAAGAGACAGAGATTTCTAATACACACCCCTCAGCACCTGCCTAGTGCCACAAGCCTTTATGCGCTCCAACAGTTTTATCTTTACAGGAAGGCTAACTCAGAGCCAGAGCTTGGAAAAGGCAGAGGACTGTCTTCTACCTTCCTCCGTTTTATCTCCTCCTCACTCCTTAATCTGAATTCAACACACATATCAGTGAGTTGCAAGTCAGTCAAAAGCATTATTGATTCTGCAATGTATGTACTGGGTTGGGTGCCTGTGATCAAGATAAATTGTTAATTTTTTTAGCAAGGTACTCTAATCCGAAGAGCCACAAGAGTTTGCAGCAGCCTGTTCCAAGGAACAGCCATTGAAATAAAGCATTTCAGAGAGTAATCATCCAGCAGGAATTGGAGACAGGTGCTATGTATATGTGGTTCTTAAGTGGTGACAAGGAAAACACTTAAATTACATCCGGGCCTAGAATCAGAAGGGGTTATTGGAAGAAGGAAAGGGAAGTGTCTTAGGATTAATGATTAAATTCAAGAACAAAGTCTCTCTCTGTAATTGACATGATTATTTTTGTCCTAGCTGAAAATTTTACAGTTTGCTTTCTCCACATGACTGTAAGAATAGAAAAATTATTCTTCAAATGAAATGTGAGAGAGTTCAGAATTTTAATCTCTTAAATAGTTTGAAAAGGACTAGTTTCAATTGGAAGAGTAAGCTAGTGTTGAGTACTTAAAAGATGGTAGGGTACAGATTTGAAAATTTCTTAGGGAATTAGGACTGAGCACCTCAAAGTCTTTTATAGTGCAACAGAAGACATTGGAATGATACTCCATTTTTTTTCAGGCCTAATAGCAGTGTGTTGATGCTGCATCACTCTACTTGCTGAAACAGAAATGAGTGGTCTAAATATCCTGAAAACAGCCATATACTTAGGGGAGGAAGAAACTAGATAACCATAGGGCTACAAACTTTTATAAGTCAACCTGCATGAGCTCCACTGAATCACATTAGTAGGGCTCCATCAATAAATATTACAGAAGGCACAAATTCCTGTCCCTCATCACCAGTACAATCAATTCAGGCAAAGTATGAAATATTTAGATCCTATGTCTATTTCTCTCCTAAATAGGCTTTTGAATCTAACTCCTACTACTCAGGGAATTGTCTTCTCTTAGGATTTTCTTCTAAAGATACCTTATCCCTTCAGGATACTTGTTCTTTATATATTTGCACATTTTGGTAGCTATAGCAAGAACAATTCCTGTCCTATTGCAGGACTGATTCTTTCTACTGATGTCACTTCTAATCTGACTCCAGAAAGAACAAGATCTGGACCTATTTCATGTTTATGGGAGCAGAGAAAATTTATTATCTTAGCAACACAGACATTTATTTTGCCTCTTCCTACTAAAACATCTGAAATCTTTTTCAGAAGCTCTGCCAGGCTGCTGAAATGTCATCAAAATATATGCCAGATGGGTGTATTCTCAAGAGAATTTCCCCTAACATGCCTACCTCAGCAAGGCAGAACCCTTATGTTCTGCACTTCACAGTCAAAAAGGATGTAGTTATGGGGTTCTAAATATCAACATCTGTCCCTAAAATGAGTTCTATCCTTGAAAGTACTAAATATGTACTGAAGACTAAATATCTTATCGAGGCACTGTAAAGGTGAGTGAAAAAAATCATAAAGAAATAACTGAAGAGGATAGAGGATAGGTAATAATGCTTCTTGATAGAAAATATTAAAACCCAAATGTAGACACAACTGAAAGCTGACAAAAAGAGTAGATTTGTCTTTCTGGTCTAGAAATATGTTGGGAGTTTTTACTATATCATGAATTTAATACAGAG
The DNA here is from genome assembly GCA_013401135.1 of Cettia cetti. Classification (NCBI taxonomy): domain Eukaryota; kingdom Metazoa; phylum Chordata; class Aves; order Passeriformes; family Sylviidae; genus Cettia; species Cettia cetti. The sequence continues at coordinate 13,502 of VZUI01082292.1, forward strand.
TTACGGTGTTCTGAGAGTATGAATGCTGCAATTTTGGAGTTAGAGAAACTGGTTATACTGAACTTAGTGTAATATAAGATTCTAAATTAATAGAAATTTTCTAAATTAATAGAAATGACTAGCTGAGGTACCTATGTGAACAAAATGTCCAGATTATGAATTGCAGTCTTCCCACAGAGTTATGTCATTTCCCATGCCACATGTGTAATGCATTATTCAGACTTCCATTTCAAGATTTCATTTCAGAGAATCAGTGCCTAACTATGTGAGATCAGTACATCTGAAACTGTGTGGCAAAAAAAAACCCAGCAGAAAATTTAGCTAGCATAATCTGCATGTAAACTGTTAATAATGTCAAGTACTGAGTATCAAATCTTCACTGAAAAGAAAACCACAATTTGTAATCATCTCTTGCCCCTGAGGCAAACTGTGAATTGAATTATAATATATTTCTTCTCTTGAGATGTTTCTCTATCGGCAGTTGTCTCACTTTGGAGCCAAGTTTAGGAGAAAACACTCTAGAAAGGGTTCCAGCAATCTCTTTCTGCCAATGAGAGGTTAACATTAGCGGACAAAAGTGGAAAAAAAAAGCTATTTATTTACCAACAGAGTGCCAACACTGCATGGAAAAAACTGTGAATAAATGCTACATATTGAACTGTCAGACCTTGTCCCCCAGCACCAAACCATAGCAAAAAACCCCATAATGCCAGACAAAAAGAAAAGAAAAAGAAAAAAACCACAATGGCTGCCAGGTGGTGGGAAAGAGAAAAAAAAAATAAAAAAATGGTGCCAACTTTTGCCCCAGGGAAGGAAAAACAAAAGGGTTCATGCAACCGCTTTGGCAAAAACAAATGGGAACCTATCTGAGGTTGGTCTCCACAGCAGATGAAGGTGCTGGATTTGGGGTCCTTTTTGTTGTGGGTTCAGCTTTTCTGAGTTCTGGGGCTGGGACAGAGCAGCCCCTTGGCTCCACTGCCGATTCTTACCCCTTTGATTGTCCTCTCTGTGCTTGGACCAAACCAAACTGAGCAGTTCAAGAAAAAACAAAGGTCTCTGAAGGATTGATGCTGCAGTCTCCATAGCCAGGGAAAGGAAGAAAAGACTTTTTCCTAAGCTAACACAAACAAAGCTATCCAAGCAAATGAAGAGAGCCCAGTCCTCCTGGCACCATGGACACCTGGCTTTAAAAAAAGGCTGCACAAGAGCCCCAAGGCTCCCTGCCGCCCTGGGCCCACCTTAAAGCTACATCAACCATCTCTGGACATAGAGCAGACAATCAGGGAATAGAGGATCATCATAAAATCATCCCAGAACAGCAGTTTTAGTCTTGATCTGGTCATTATTCTCCTTATCAAAGGCAAAATGTTGTGAGATATTTTTGTATTGATGCACTATGGAATAAGAAAATACAGTGGCAGAGATTTAATCTCCCTAGTCCCTGTGGAAATAAGAGGAAACAGGGAGCACCTAAACCAATGTATTTTGAAAGCTTTCTTTTCTTTCCCACTACTTTTTCATCTTTTAGAAGGTAACACCTACTAACACCTACTCTGGCCAGGGAATCTCAGGGTAAGTCTTAATAAGCACACACCACTGGTTTTAGGTATTCCCAGAAGGTGAAATAATCCTAGGGGAGGATTATCAGTCCAAAAGAAAATTTGTTATAGACCAGTGGAGGTTATTCTGTTGGATCTGAATCACAATTTCATTCTAAAAAGACCAGAAAAGTACAGAGGATATCATTACATAGTTAATTCTTGTCTGTACTCTGAAGACAAATAAGTAGTAGAAATGTCTCAAGCTATTATTGAAAGGGGCTCTGTATTAATTTTACTAGTGATTTGTACATGCTCTCAGCAAACTTATCATTCAACTGCTCATCCTTGAGCAACTAAAAATAATTGTGAACAAGTGAAAGATAACTAGGACTGGAGTTTTCATTTGTGCTGCTTTGTTCACCCTTCAATTCTAGTTTATGTCTAAGCATTGTAGGAAAAAAAAAAATCACAGACACTAGAAATGATACTAGAATTGGTGTATTTGCAAGGACCAGGAAAACCAGTAACTTCTTAAATCAGTGTACCAAGACTCAAATATCTTTAACATATGTGTATTCAAATACAATGGGTTCAACCAAAAACAGTAAGAAAGATGGGCTTAGAAAGAATGGATTCCTTTTCCCAAATATTTGTGCAACTAAAGAACATAAAGATGTCAACTGCATAGACTTCAGTACTGTTTAACAACATTTTTCTTATTTCTCTCATAGATAAGTATATTGAAAAGGGTTACTAGAGCTGCCTTACATATGGCTTTATAATCAGCTGTGTGGTCATGAAGAGAATATTAAGGTCATTGGAAAGGGTCATGGATCAGAGTCACAAATCTTTGTCTAGAAAAATAAACTGACATGTAATTAATTTATTGAAAATAATTCTGTATCAGAGAGTGCTATTTAAATATTTCCTCTTGCTGTTATTTCTTATGAGTCCTGTGGAAGAGATTTAAGTACAATTTGTGGAAGTTAAAATCCTACAATTAAACCCAAACTATGGAAAAATTATGTTTGTTGGTCCAAAGCAATTTTTAATATAATTAAAACACAAAGTTTCTAAGTTAAAGTGTGAGAGAAAGCTAACACAAAGAGCAGTTTTGCAGTGAAAGGCAGTAATATAAATTAATTAAAACACATATACAACCACTATAGTTAAGTAGTCTCTCTGGGACAGATTTTTATTTAACAGAGGCTCATGATCGAAGTTCTGACAGAAAAGCAACACTTGGCAGTTAATATTGATTACTTTTAGCATGCAATCTTGACTATCCACATTGTACACTAAGTGAAAAAGAGCAATCCTCCCTTTTCTTTCAGTTAACTATTTCATTAACTTTCTCAAAATACTGTCATGAAAAAGACCCAAAGCTAACTAAATGGCATTATAAAAGCAAGAAATTTATAAACTATAGTAATGTAGCTACATCAAATTTTGCTTCAGAGTTTTTAGAATCATAGGATCATAGAATAACCTGAGTTGCAAGGGATGTACAAGTATCATCAAAGTCCAACTCCTCGTCCTGCATAGAACATCTGAAGTACCATGCCGTGGGATTGAGTACATTGTGAAAACACTTCTTGAACTCTGTCAGGCCTGGTGCTGTGATCAAGGCCCTAGGGAGCCTGTTCCAGTGCCCAAACACCCTGTAGGTGGAGAACTGTTGGGGTCCAGGGCATTGCTTTGAATACCCTGGACTGACAGAGACCTGTACAGGGGAGTTTGGAACCTGTACAGGGGGGTCTGGGATCTGTACAGGGGGGTTGGAGACCCTGGCACACAGCCCAGAAGGACAATGGCTTGGACTTTAGTCCATGGGCAAACTTCCAACACTGAGAGAGAAATTACAAGCCACAAAGGGTAGTAAAAAGTAGTGTAGTTCCTCACATTTGGGTTCTTAGAATAGAGGTGAATGGGGACAAGATGGAGGAATCTGGGCGGTGCCCTGAGGTCGTCTTCTTCTTCTTTGTCTCCATCTTCTGCTGTGACGTTGGCACAAAGTAGCTTTAGAGGGATTGGGTCAGTGTAGA
>VZUI01082308.1:0-113256 GCA_013401135.1 Cettia cetti
CCACCCCCTCCCTCCCCCCGCATTTACAAGAGATAAAGAAAAAAAAACACATTTCCCCAACTGCTTTCAACAGATGAAATAGAATACACATTTTTTTGGTTCCATAACCCAAGACAACCTTAAAAGGAGAACAATAATACTTGCATTTTGAAAGGAGCCAATACTACACAGGTTACACTCCAACATCTTCACAGGGAACTGCAAAAGTTTTTTAGTGCTTAGAAACACTCCTTCCTTCACTTAAATAAGCAAAAACCAGCAATACAACGTTTATTATGCAGTTCTAACAACTTGTGTTATTCCTTTTCCCCAGGAATGCTACAGGCCCTGAGCTTCCTCACAACCTTCCTATGAGATTAAGTTCAGACATTTTTCACAGGGAAAAGCTAAACATGTTTTATTTACACTCTGCCTTGTTAGCACATCTCAGATATTAGTATACATTAAATCAAAATATTCTAAGTTTTTACTCTCCTTATGCTCTATTTCATACACTGTGCCTCCACAGAGGTTATACTTACAGGAAAGGTGTCCAAATTATCCACATCAGAGCAAGCATGATTTATATGCTTCATCAGATATAGCACCTGCATGTGTCTGAGGAAATCCCAATTTAAGTGGATATCAGTAAGGATAATGCCTTTCTATATCAGAAATTGACTGAATATATCTAAATTAATTGCAATATTTAAAAATCTATGTAGCTTCATTGGTGCAAACCTTTACTAATATAAGCTTATTTATTATAAATAATTTAGGAGAGCAGGTCTGATATTTCTCAGGTCAATAAAGACTTTTGCACAGCAAGGGTCAGAGTTAGATGAAGTATGTAGGCTGGTCTCAGAGAAAATTTTAATAGCTGATGACACCATAGATCTTCAAATTCATGGGTAGCACTGGATTACTTACTTTCCACCAAAAGCCAAAGGCAGCTGGATGAGTAGTTTCTATGGTGTTCCCTTCCTGTGCAATTTATTACTCATAGCCATTGGATTTCTAATTTACAAATAGATTTTAAGCAAAATAAAAGTAATTCTTCTTTCACACACTGCCCATAAACCTAAAATTTGATTTCCCCCATGGAAAAAGGTGATCTACAGGGAAAGATAAGGCCTGTGACCAGTGACCTGTGTACAGTGATCACTCTAGAATTAAGAATCTGGTTTAATTTAAGCACTTGATCATATCTGAAGTATGATAAGCCATTCAATATTTTTACATAAAATGCTATTGGAGCAGTATACAGACACCTAGAAGGTCTCTTCTAGCTATACATTTTTATTTTGGGATCAATTTGATGTTAGCATACGTTTGCCATAATGCTTCAGTAGTGCTAAAATTCAGAGGCCTTTTTCTCCTCTGAAGTTGGGTCCCTGATGTAGCAAGGTCACACCTCCTTTCTGGCTCACTGTGCGAAAGGGACTGTCTGGCACAGGGCATTCAAGGACATTTATAATGGGTGTTCAGCCAGTGAAGGAGTACCAGGCTTGAGTCACTGAAGCTACAATTCCCATGAGGCAGCGTGGCAGCTGAAGGATTCCTAGGGCAGCATGCCAAGGCTGGGCATTTGGGCTTGAATCTGTAAAAATGCCTAAGCTTTAATTTTCTTGGCATTAGTGACATTGCATTCCAAAGGAAGACCCATTTCTTTAGATGTCTGCCCTAATAAACGAGTTACATTTTCCAATACAAAAAGCTAAAGAGTGAAAGCCTTAATGTACTATTGAGCCAGCCATGTGCTTTGCTTCTTTAACCAGAATGACAGGAAATGTAACCATCAGCATTTTCTTAGACACTCACACATTCAGCTTTTCCAAATGACATGGATATCCCATTGCAATATTTGAACTCCCTTATGAACATCAGTTTCTTCTAAGGATGGGGGTGAATTTTCTGAACTACTTCTCCTTTTCTTTGTTTTTTCCCCTAAAATACATAGTTTTAGTGAGGGTCCAGTGGGCCGTTAAGGACTGTCTTTATTTTGGCTTTCCTTTTGACTGAGCCCTTTATAAGAGATGTTGTGCGGTTTCTCTTTAGAAGAAGAGGAGTTTTGTGAGTAGTTAAGGGCAAAAAATTGAATTTGTTAGTGGTGCATTCCACACTTTTATGACTAAGCCCATAGCACATGTCTATGTAACTGGTACATAACATGATACTAAATCAGCCCGCATAACTAAATTGCAACATACCATTGATTTTAGTCACTAATAAAACACATACATGTGTTTCAAGTGGTTTTAATTATCTGTTTATTATTAAAGCATGTTTTCTTTGCTGTGTTTCTATAAAGTTTTGATGTAAGAAAGAATTCCTCCAAATTTAAGCTCAACTGTATTACTTGATACATTTTTGGACCAGGCAAACAGTGCCAAATGGCTGTTTACCTAACTATTGTTCTTTAACTTTGACTTCCTAAAGGTGGCACAGAAATCATGCCTGGCACTTGGTGTTCAGGGGAAGATAATTAAAGGTCTGATTGCATTGTTAGGACTTTGTCATTAGCTTCACAGAAATAAACCACTTCTTGAGCTGAGGCCAGAACAATCTGTAAATCTGACTAGCAAACTCACAGCTCTCTGCTCATGGTGTGCTCCTTTTTCTCTCTGATCTGATAACTCCTGCCTCTGTTATTCCCTGTCCTCCACTCTTCATTTTGTTTTTATCCCTTCCCTGACACCAGAACTCTAACTCCCTCCCGCTGCTCTTTTCCTCTCTTCTTGATCTTGCACAGCACAGTGTGACTTGGGGTTTTGGAAGCCTTCCTGTATCACAAATGTGTTTTCTCTCCCAGTTTTGCCATTTCCTTAAGTAACACTGTTCAGAGCAAATCTACTTAATTACAGTACCCTTTTCCACATCTCTAACTTACTCCTAAATTTCCCCATCTTCCTATATCCACTTATCTCTCTACTCAGATGGCATCTCATTAAAATCTTTGGAGAGGAAATCAGCAAGGGCTTCTGCTTTGTCTTGCTTTCTCGTCTCTCCAGCTTTCCTTTACCATTGAGGCAGAGATGCTGTAGGGGCTCTCTTCTCAGAGCTCTGCTTTCTTCAGCAGTGCCATCCCTTCATCTCACTCTTCCATTTTTGTCCTTTATCCTCACTCTTCCTATAGCTTTTGTCACTTTCCCCTTTCAGTACAATCCTGCTTCACTTTATCCCACAGTCACCTCCCCACCCTTGTCTCTCCAGCAAGTGCCCTATTTACTTACTACTTTACACGTTCACTGAATGAAAAATTGAGCTTCTCTCCTCTGGTTCCATCCAAGGCCAAATTCTACCAAAACACTGATTGCCAAGGTCTTTCCAAACCTTTAGATCCTCATCCTTCTTTGCATCTCTCCCTCAGTTTCCATTATTGGCTCACAGATATTAACAGGAACATAATAGTGCTCTCAGCAGCTTATAGTCACTAATTCTAAAACAGGGATCTTAATTCCTCTTCCAGCTTTGTTCATTATGCTTGGGAGGAATTATTGACAAACAATGACAGGACATCGTTTCTTTACAGTCAGAATCCTCTTTCCTTGATCTCTGTGGAAGGTTAAACAAATGCTAGATTACTGGCATGCAGAGACCTTTATCACTACTTATAATAAATTAATTTGATATTGCCTAGTTTCCTTGATCTCATTTGTCTGCATCTGTTCCTTTGTCTTATCCTTAGATGATTTTTGAGGCAGGACTGTGGGGTTTATTCAAGCTTCACAAAACTCTTCCCACAGTGGAGTCTCAGTCCATGACTAAGGCACCACTTGATTTTGTTAGTAACAGCCATACCTTAAAGGCTTAACTGAATTTCAGCTGTACCTAAAAGCACATAATTGTCAATAAACCAGCTCTTATTTTTATTGGAATTGTTTAAATTTAAGGCCTTTTTCAGTAATTTAGTCTTCTTTGTAATTAGCAATAGTGAGAAACATATGGTTACTCTTTTTGATGTGAGCAACTAACCATAATTTGAGATCTCATAGGTTGTTCCCAGGGGATGGAGAAATTGACGGGGTAAATATTCTTTGATGTTTATTTTTCTTTATTTCTGAAAAGATTTATTTCTGAGAAAGAAATTACTTCTTGAAAACATCAGGAATCAAGCTGCCAGAAATAATGCATCCCCAAGTCACTACCCAAGCAATAATACACACTGTGGACTTTTCCTAAGGCACATATGAGCATTAGTTTTTTTTATGTCTTCAGTTATTACTGAGCTTTGCTCTACTTCTTAACTTGAAGCCTCTTCTGCATACACATATTTCCATGCATATTCCAAGATAAGCAAAACTGCTTCACTGTTTTTATTTGGATTTCTGTTTTGAATCTGGAAACTCCTGCTTACCTATATGGAAGGTTCAAATGACCTATTACAAATACTATAAATACGCAACAAGTTCATCTGAATGCAAATAATACAACAATTAAATGGATGTTTCCTTCAATAATTGTATGCAGATGCATTTACTATGGATTTTGCTTCATGGTCTGTAAAATGCCAACAGATAATAAAACTGGTTTTGTATTTTGGCTTTATAAATCTCTGGAAAAACTCTTTCACTCGAAAACATAAATGATTTTTCACAGATGACTGGAAATGTAACATTTACACTGAAATATTGAGATATCTTCATTTTAAAGTTGTATGATAGATATTTTTTATGCAGTAAGAGAGAGGAAAGTAGTAGAAGTCCTTTGCTAACACTCACCGTGCCCCACTTCAGAACCTATCAGAAACCCAGCCAGAACTTTTGCATGTAGCTTTAGGCTTTGCTGTTTGTGTGCATTTGGAAGACTTGTGGCTATATGGTTATGTCATGTGATTTTGTGGTGTCATGAATAAAAGGCACATCACAGACTTTATAATAAACAGTAAATAATGTAGTACAGCCCTTGCTAAACCATATGTAAGAGCTCAGTAGTTTCACTCACACATTCCATAGCTAGTATTTTGCTGTCACTTTTTATTAGCACATTTTAACTAAAAGCTATCTTGTAAAGTCTAATATACTGTGATATGTTAAAGAATGCATAATGTATTTCTGTCAGGAAGAATCCTTTTCAATTGTCTTAGTTATTTCTTTGCACTTTCAATTCTAAATTTGTTTGTATAATCTTCTGTACATACCCTGTATGCAATTACTGTCTCCCAGTAGCTGTGGGGTAAAAAAGCTAATTTGGTATTTGTATCAACACTTTGTGTCATTTCCTTGGATCTTAGTTCATGTTGAGATACCCTTTGCTGCATTAGTTATCCTACTGGAGCATTATCATTTTGGGTTTTTTATTAATCTGTAAGTTTTACATCTCTGCTAGTTCTGACAAATAAGGGTCAGTTCTTCCAATGTTGAGTTCCACTGGGCAAAGGAATATATAAATATGCCTTCACAGACCCAACACTCAGGAGTGTGCCCTGCCCTACTTCTGGGTGGACTCCTCCAAGCCTGCTCTAGTCAGAGAGATGGTTTGTGTCAGTGCAATGTGGTGTCTCAGCAGTCACGTTTGCTGAGAGGTGGAGAGAGTTTTGGGAACAGGGCTCTCTAATGAAGTGGTGTGGCTCCTGGATTGTGCCCAGCAAGCTCGTGACAGCTTGTCTAGGCAAAATCACAGTCAATATTTTGTGGTTTATATATTGTGTTCTTTACTTGACAGTGTTCAGATCACTGGGGCATTGTCTTCACCCAGCCTTACACAGAAAGTTGAATGACACCTGCTACAGCTCTGTATATGCATCCTCAAATGATATGTGCAAATTTCTGTAGTCCCATGAAAAAAGTTCTTTTTCAGTCTCATTTATAGTATAACAAAGTAGTTGTTATAAACTGTAACCTTTCAACACTGGTCTTGATGAATATGCAACAAAAAGATAAGGGTTTTGAGAAAAGCAATTGCAATGATCTAACTATAATAGTACCTAGCTCCTGTACTGTCCTTTTCATCAACTGATCTCAGAGCACTTTAGAAAGGAGATCAGTATCATTATCCCCATTTTACTCATTGGCTTCATTTTCTTACAGTGCATTGTCCTGATTTGCAAAATGTATACAAAACTCTTTATATTCATCTTTCAGATCCGATGTGAAGTGGGAGTTACACTCACTCTGGCATGAGAGGGTGCTTTTTGCCTTTCACATCCTCCAACCCCTACACACACAGACCCTTCTATTTTTTCCTGACTGAGTGGTTTTGCAGAGCAGAGATCAAAAGGAAATTTATCAGTATCTGTCTCCCTTCAGACCATTGAAGCCAGACTTCTGACAACAGCGTAGCAGCCTTAAAGCTGAAAGAACCATCAAAAAAGGGGAAAGAAAAAAAAGAAAAAGTCCCATGGCTACACTGTCATTGTCAGATTATGGAGGAGGAAATTGTAGAGAGCACCACAGATGCTTTGAAGGTAGGGAGGCAGGGGATAGGGACTCTGGACTCACTAGATTGTTGGTTTGTCCAACCCAAAAAACTCCAGGACCCCCAGTCCCCAAGGACTCTTGAGCTCTAAAGTTGAAACAATGTCCTTGTATATTATACAGCTGTGGTTAAAGGTGACCTAAACTGCTTCAAACACACAAAATTCATCAGAAAGTTCCAAGTGTGTCAATTAAACATAGTTCTTCCTTCATCTAGCTACTAAAACTGAGGCAACAGGATTCTGAATTTCCTTTGCTAGAAAAACTCTTGTGTATAAATGCTGAAACGTGGAGTAAAAACTTACTAGTTCTAGGGAACTTTTCCAGACTCCAAAGGATTCAGGCTTGGGATTGTCTGAAGCTCTTTGCCTAAATACTCAGCCAAGACTGCTGAGGTGATATTAGACAGCACAGAGTGTTCAGCTAAACCAGAGGCAAAGTCAGTGGTTCCTTTTATGTCAGATGTGCTCAGTACCCCTTTAACAGTATCCTCTATCCACTGTATTCCAAGTGACTTCACTGAAGCACTGGGGAGTGTTCTGCTTCTGCATTGCTTGAAATAATCATGTTAGTTATGTGATTCACTGATGAAAGAGGAGCAGATAAATCCCTGAGCTCTGAACTTGGATAGCAGAAAGAAATGACTGATGAACCTTCTGCATTGGCAATTCAATTGGGTTCAGATAATGAACCGAATGTTTAGCTGCTTACCCAGACCGTATCCCCCCAAAACTCTCCAAACAGTTATATCTGACACTGGGACTTCATCCAGCTCCCTTTGAAATCAATTAACAGACTCTGATGCTTCAGCTGGGAGGCCATCAGGCCCTAGGGCTCAAACAGGTTTGCTCTCGCGTGACTTACAGATTGTTTGGCATTGTGGCTGAGATGGGGACAAGGTTGACAGAACACTAGTCAAAAGATAAATCTCCAGTCAGGGAGAAATGGGACAAGTGAAAATTCAAAGGACTTTAAAAATCCTCTAAGAAAACCTCTGGTGGCAAACCATTATCATGCACTTATTTTCTTTAGAAAATAGTTGATTCAGTTTGGCTTTGTGGAAAAAGAAAACCAAAACCAAACCCAGACATTCTTATTTGGACTATTCTGGTTCACCCACAGCAGTAAAATGCATTACATTTTATTGTGAACAGATAATTATTTTGAACTTGATGACTGAGAGATGCATTTTGGTAATGAGCAGGACCTGAAAGAACCTTTCCAAAAAATGTTCAGAATTACCTTTGAATTAAATAATAGGAGCATCTAGGAAATTCTCCACTCATGGTCAGGCAAGAGTCTAGAAGTTCCATATGGCAACTTGCACCAAACAAAGGGAGCCTAGCCAGAAAGGTAAATTAATTGGGACACACTGTCTCGAACTTTTGCACACTGTTATAACTGCCCAGAGATACTCAACAGGATGCGGTTGCATTTCATCTTCTTGGAATTTCAGAAATGTGTCTGAGCCTGCATTGTTGAACCTTTTTCAGATTTAAGAGCTGTCAGTCCCAATACTTTTGTATGACAGTGTAAATAAGAAAAGGATAAATGTTTATAGGGAGGTTGTCAACATAGTATTCATGTCTTTACAGGGGGAAAAAAATCTATACATTACTAGCAACAAGCAACAGATTTTTTTTTTCAGGAAATAACACTGGGGTTTAATTTTTTTTTCTAAAGAAGATGTAAAACATTTCTAATTGAAATATAAAAAACTTTAAATCAACTATTTTCTCATTAAAAATACCAGACTGATAAAAAAAATGTCATTTTCTGATAAGCAGAAATTTTGCGGTAAGAAAATGAGCCAGTTCTATTAATAAATCCTTGTATTTTCGTAACTACTTGACAGATATTTCTGGACTCCATGGTTTTCCTTCCAAATTAACCTTATTAATTTGAAGGGGAGAAAAGAACACAGATGTGTTTTGTCTCTGTGCAGCAGTTGGATCACAGTTGCAGATCCTTTTTGTTAATCTCTTAGTCTGTAGACACCCAAAAAGGAGTTTGGAAGGGCTCAAAGAATTAAAGTTCCAGATGTCAATGTGGTGGCACCATTTTAGACCACCTCTGTGAGAACACTGAGCTCATTGGACAAAGCTGACTGGAGCAGCTGTAGGGACAAACATCTACCCAGTGTGGCCATGCACTCTAATATGAAGATTCTAAGTGTAAAAGACTCCAATATAAAAAGACTACATAGAACTGAGACAAACTAGACCATGCATACCCTAAAGAGAATATTTCTGACCCTAGTCTGCTGCCTGAGAATTGTTTCACGAGCTTCTCTAGGGTGCTGTGTTCTGAATATTTTGGGGAAGGTACAATTTAGTGTAGGCCTGTACAAGGAGCCCAAATGCCAGAACTGAGACCAAAACATTTTTTAATCCAATTTTCTTATTATTACCTTCCACTTGAGTTAATGGCAAATGGAAAACAGAGAGATCCATGTTACTTTTTTAATAGCAGTTTTCTGGCTGGCTCATAGTCTGGTTCTCAGGAACTCATAGAGGGCTAGCTGGGCTCAGAGCACTGAAAGAAAATGTTTAAATGCAAAACATTTCCCTTAGTAATGAGCAGAGATCATGGCAATATTTCCATTCCTTCTGTCTTTCAAAAACCAACTTCATGAAATGTAAATTGAGGCCTCAAACCGTGTGACAGTCCTCCTAGTGGTAAAAAATAATCTGAGAAAAAAGGCTATTTTACTTACTAGTTACTATTTCTGAAAGTTATCACATATTTTTAATTTCCATTCAGTTGTGGATTATGTGAAAGCAGCTTCCTTGAGGAAAAAGGCAGACCTTATACTGGTTCTGATAAATTGGCTTCACTGCATCTGATGCAGGAAAAAAAATAAATCAGGACTTGAAGTATGTTTCTTGTGACTCTTCTTCTGTCTTCACTGAAAGTAATTTAATATTGGTCTTATCAGTAGCAGGTTACCTCTTGTGTCTGGATCTGTTACTTGTGCTGTAGAATACAAAGCACGCCTGATTTGTCACATCAAAACCACAGGAATGTCATAAGACTTTTTCCTCATTCTCCCTTTGCCTGAAAGAATTGGCCATGAATCTCTGAGTGTGCTCATCCAAACTTGATCACTGTGAGGTACAGTTTGGCAGATTCTGCATCACACACTGGTGTGCAAAGGCTGCTCTGGAAACATTTCCCAAAAGTGGGCATAAAGATTAAATGGTTTCTTCAGGAAGCTAAACAAGGGAACATGAGGTAAAGGAATCCTAATTCACAGGAAATACTAAGAGAGTTGTTTGCACACTCAGTACCATAACATAAGGCAAAGATGATAGTCTAATCAGAACAGTTTATTATGAATGTCCAGATTCTACAAAAATCACCAAAAATTCTTCATTGTCTTGTGGTGTTTGTCACAACACAATGAAAATCTCTTTAAGACAGTTTTGGGCAGTGGGTGCTTGCAAACAAAAGAACACAACAGAATCTGTTCTTCCACTGGAAGTATTGGAAAAAGCAGCTTGATATATACATCATCTTATGGGAGATCAGGTAACTTGGAAAGACTGTGTTGACACTAGTTTCAAACCTGATGTCACCAATTCTCAGAAACATCTACTCTTTTTTGTCTAATATGTGCATATGAACAAGTGACAGTGCAATTTTGCTGATGGAGGATACTTTCTGAGCTGCTCACACATATATTTCAGAAGAAATTCAAACGTAGCACAGAAACTCTTTGTTCTTTAGAGTAACTAATTTATTTTACAAGATGTTGTTTTATAAGATAGTAACTACAACCACTGGGACATTTCTTTGTCATGAATGTCTCAGGTGATATAACTCCTAATAGTCAGGTCAAACCACATATTTGTAAGTCTAACTGCTCCCTGGAAATGCATCCTAGGGCACAACCATGACTGAATAGCAATTAAATTGAAATCTGGAAAAGCAAAACTGGGTAGAAGAATAGCAAAATTATGTATTAGGCCCTTTTATTTACTGACTTTAGCAGGCCATGTGCTGACTCAATCCTTACTATCTTAGTTAAGAAAAACATCATTCAAGTTAAAAAGTAATAATTAAAAGATAAACCAACAAAGTAGGTAGATTTGGGGATGGAGGAAATAAATAGTAAGATTGATACTTTCACTATTGCATGCATTAGAATAGCCACATTTTAAAAGACATGATAAAGCAGACCAAATTTTTGAAAACTGGAATCCACACAGGAAATGGTCTTTTCTCAGTTGGAAAAATTCCTTTATTTTCTTATTCTTTCCAGAACTCTCTTCTCCTTTCTTCTTTGGCATTCTTTGCTTATTACTATATTCATCATGATTGTGGTGCATTTGAAGAAAGAGTATGTGTTGATAAACCTCCTCATTCATTATGGACCCAAAATACAATTACAGCAATTACATATAATAGTGGCAATATATTTTTAAAAGCCTCGCTGAGACAGCTGCTTTGAAACAATAATGAACACCCACGGTTTAAATCACTTTTGTCTGAGATTAGCTCTTTTGCCTTACTTATTTCCTAGAAGCATTATGAAAAATACTTAAAACAGAATAACACAGAGTTGTTATTGAAGTTTTGTGGCAAAATATGCAAAAAGAAGACCTAAAACCAGAGATGACAGTCACCTTCTGATTGCTGTAATTTCTTAACAGCTTATTTCCATATGCAGAATTGAGACTCTCAGGAAATGTTTTAGGAAGATGTGAACTCTTTCTGTGCCAAAACAAGTGGCTGACCTTCAAGAATTCAGCAGAACTTGACAGAAGAAAATCCTTCCCCATAAGCTTTACCCTGGGATCTGCTGTGTGCCAAGAACATTTGAAATGTAAGTCTCACCTGGTGGGTAAACGTTCCTGTCTAGGCGGGTGCTGAATTTATCTGAAATGTAGGTTCTCTGATATTCCAGTGATGAACTCTAGAAAAATGAAAAAGTTACAAATACCTATTTCCTGTGGCTTAGACTACAACTAACTTTCAGGAAAAAATCCTGGTGTTATCTCCTAATAACATGTTTAACTCTTACTTGAGTTAAAGAATTATCTGCTGACTCCTTATTAATGTCCATCAATCAAATATGTTTTCATCTTCATTCTATGTCAATCGATGGGTGTTTTATCAGACAGATTTTCTGCAGAGAGGGAGCATGCAATCAGCACACCTCATTTCTGTGGTCCCATATTGCCTGACTCACTCTATTTTTAGTCATCATCATCTCATATATTTAAAATTTTTATAATTAGCACTTTATAAGGACTGAAGACTTCTGGAAAACTTGGATGGTACTAAGCTATCACAATCTCACAAAGTTTGCACATCCTTTACTCTTCTGAATCTGATGTCATGGCAGAAGGCCTGTGCTTTAGATATATATAAATTTGTGCACAGGTACAATGACTGCAGAATATGCTGATGGTGAGGGTTTTTTCTATAAACAGGGAATTTGACTCCTAAGGGGCACTCAGGTAGAATTTGCAACTTTCTGTCTCACCCACTCTTAACCTGAAATCACCAGATAATAAACTGTATCTTTCTTCCCCTCTCATTGCATTTTTCTTTTAAACCCCATTCTAAGTTATTTAACTTTTGCATTTCACTGGAAGCTTTGTAGTACTAAGTTATTATTTCAGAAGACAGATGACAAAATGTTATCTAAAGCACCATTTAGCATTCTAACTACACATCTTATGAGACACAGCTCCTGAAGTATGGTAGGTGAAGCTTTCAGAGGGAGAGCAGGTAAAGCAAGACAAAAGAACACAGTTGAACAGTAATGTTTGAATAGCAAAATTTTAGTCATGAAAAATACATTAACATGTAACAGGTCATTTATATTCCCATGTAAATCAAATGCATTTGGATGTGATGAGGAGAGCATTGGAGATCAGGTGGGGATCAGTAAGTACCTTGCATGATTAGACCCATGTGATGTTGTCCTTAGAATTACTTTTTTACTCACCACTAATCACTTCTACTGCCTTTTCTTTCCTCACTTTATTTGTTTCAAGGGGACTGATAAGGCCCTTAAGGCAGTCCCATAATGATACTAATTAATTAATAATTGGTAGCAATTTGGGTGTGTTGAAGAGCTGACCTCAGATAATTCATGCATTGTGACATGATGTACTTGACAGTGCCAGCAGCAGAAACAGCAGGAGTGCCATCCTCCAGCTGCCAGAACTAATTATAAGCAGTTTGTCTTTTCCCTCAATGGCAGATTCTGTTTGTTTCACAACAGCCAATTTAAAAGTCACTTTTAATATCATCATCAACAAAAGAATACCTGGAAAAAAATGTGTTCACTTTTGACCGAGAAACTGCAGAATGAGTTGGATTTCCATGGTCATTTTGCTAATTCAAACACTGAACACAAACTAAAAAGCAGATGGAAAGTTTCTCACAGGAAAACATAAAAACTGCACTTGCTTTTGCACAATTGATGTGGTGCTGATGAGTTAGTTAATATAGCAACTTAAACAACATAAAGTCCCCTTCTGAAGCTCTTATGTGATCAAGCTTGTGACAAAGGACTGTAGGCTACATTTTCCATGAAAACTAATTCTGTGGAAGTCTTAGCAGGGATAAGGTGCTGAGAAAGTCATGTAGTCTTATAGACTATCCCAGCTGAAGGTAATTCACTGTTATGAATTCTCATCCTTCCTATTACTTTGTAGGCTCACACCATTAAAATCCTGTCTTAAAATTTCATCCTTCTTCTATAGTAAGGTGAAAAGGTTAATTCCCAAGGGACTAATCCTGTGAGGTGCTGGGCTCTCTCAGCTCCCACTGACTTCAAAGCTAAATATTTGCTTCACATGAAAGCCTCTTTAATACCCCATTACTGTAAGGTATACTTGTATACAACAGTGGGAGCAGTTGTCATTATAAATCAGATAGTTTATCAGGGGAGCTATTCTCCAGGGCAGAGCAGATTCTAACACACCACGACATACTTTATTTGTTAGCCTTAGTTCCACAGGAATTTTATTCAGGCAGACACCTCAAGGCATGCATCTTTTCAAAGTGTTTAGGCAGGAAGCGAAATTCAAATTAGATACACTTACGATGCAAATGCATTATTATTTAGCTCAAAACGACTGAGGCTCCAGGGTTGTAAATCCTGCCATAAAGAGATCTTTCAATTACCTTCTGTTCAGTGAATCAGAGAAGAGGAACCCTTTCCCTGGCTTTTTCATGCAGAACAAATTTGACTCCCAAACAAATATCAATCACCATAATACTCTATATTTTGCCCTCTATAGAGAGCTAACTCCAAGTGGTTTTATATGGGTTTCTTTTAAGATGGTGTCAAACCAAAACCTTGTATATTTAGTGTGACTGAATCTGAATCTAGACTTTAATGGTACTTTGTAAGCTGAGCAAAACTCCAGAGGATGTGTGAAACCTGGAGCCAGATCTAGATCTGATTTAGGAATTTTTTCTTTCTTTTGAAATTTCATTTTTTCCTCAGCTCATCCCTGTCCTTTTTAAAAACTTCCAAACTAGAGATAAAATATATTACTTCTTTCCCTCTAATATTTACACAGCATAACATTTTCTGATGGCTCAAATTTCCCTTCACCTCCTCCCTTGATGTTTGACTTTTCTAATGTTCAGTTGATTCCTCTTCTCTTCCTTTCCTGTCCCCATGTGATACCACCTGCTTGTTTAAAACATGACTTTTATTGTCTTTACCTTACATGGAATACTTTTGTTAGATTCTCTCATTTGACTGCACCACATTCACACCTTATTCCCTTCAGAACACCTTAAACTTTTCCTTGCCTTTCTGTTTTCATGTTACATTGATCAATCAGACCCTTCTGCTCCCCAGCAGCTAAATTTCACCTTTCCATCCTTGAGTTTTGTGGCACAAAACATTGGAAAAGTTTTTCATTTGCTTCTGCTTTGCTCTTATGCAGAGGTAAAAGAGCAGAAAAGCACAACATCAATTTTCGTAGACCTTTAAAAAGCAGGTGAGCACCTGTGTCCACAGACAGTGCCTTGGGTGGGACTCTTCATTTGCAGTCAGCATAAGGCCTCAGTACAGTTCTTGGCATGTATATCCAGTTTTTAGATTGTCCATAGGAAAATTCAGTTTTCTCATTGCACAGTGATAATTGTAGAAGGGGTGGTTTAAAGCTTCTGCATGACACAAACGAAAGAAACAATTCCTCAGCTATACAAAGCCATCCCAGTAAAACTTTACAAAAAGCCTGTTTCTCTGACATGGAGATTCTGCAGGCTTAAGTTTTAAGTTGCTCATATTTAAAAAAAAAAATCCTTCAATCCATATTTAAATATCATTTGAGGACATATTTATAACAAAACATATATTCCAGCAACTGTTTTTGCAAATATACATTGTATGTATGTTAGAACAACATTCAAATATGTCTTCTTAGCAAAACCTGCTAGTGAAGCTCATATTAATCAAACAAAATATTTGTTTCATTCATCAAGTTAAATATTTGGTTGTATTTTAACTGTATATATATATTTTCTCACAGAATAAATGAATAGTTACAGTTTTCAAGGTATTTTAAATGAGACCATGCCTCCCAAAACAATGCATGACCGCAGTGCTAGTGAAAAGTGCCAAACAAGTGTTTCCAGAGACTGCAGTTTGCCATGGGTTTTATCTAGAGACTATTACTTTGCATTGGCAATTGTGGAAGGTTCAGGTCCTGTGGTTAGGGAATAGAGGCTGTGTCAGGAGGTCAGGGTTCCATTCTCCACCCTGCTGCTGCTTCACCTCAGGCCACTCACCTGAGCTCTTTGTAACTCAGTTTGCCCGTCCGGGAGGGGGGCCTAATCTTTCCTACCTACTCCACAGGGAAGTTATGAAGTTTATTTTGCTACTGTTCATTGAGTGCTTTGAAATATTTTACTCGAAAGCAAAGCTTTTTTCCTATGGTGTTATTTTTTTCCATAGAATTGTACTACATTTATAGTTGTGCTACCAGCTCTCCAACATCACTAATAAAACTAATGAGAGTGGCTTCCATACTGCAACACTGGTTTCTTTGTCCTTTTTTTCTGTTTCCTCTTGTCCTGTCAGTTCAGGTCATGATTTCTATGTTTTTGGTGGTGTGGGAGGGTTGGTTCTTTTGCTTTGCTTTTTCCAGGCTAAAGCCACAAAGGCTCAGAGGCAAATAAATAAACATTTCTCTCAACCAAAAGGGAAAAAAAAGAAGTTTGGACTGTGTACATTTCCAATTATTTTTAAATTAACCTTTATGAGCATGTATAGCAAGTAAATGCAACCACAGTGCCACAGCTTCAGAGATAATATCACTGCTTCTTGAGTTTATGCAGGCCTTCTTAGGTCTTTATCTGTGATTGCACTATCTAAACAAAAGCTTAGCTTTCTTTTGCTGTCCTTATCTTGTTCGTCAGTTGATTGTTTGCTAAGTATCTCAGTGAACAAGACCCGAATGAAAATGACTGTTCGTGTATAATTTGTTTGGATCAGATTAAATTGGAAAGAAGGTAAAAGTGAGAGAGAAAGTAGAATGCACTTACAAATGAGTAGTGAAGGTCAAAATGAATTACCAAACATCGTGCTTGAAGCTCGCTCTTCCTCTTGTCTGACTTTTCTGTGCCCTTTGTAGCTATAACAGCACGTCCAAAGGAAAATCTTTAGATCCTGTGAATTTGAAATGTCTGTGTATTGTAATAAGAAAATATCTTGTGTAGAATAAAATAATCTAACACAAAGCTGACATAGTCAGTTCATTTGTCACACTGTTGCCTACTGACAATTCTTCCAGTGCCGGCTATTACCTTCTGTTAAACTCTGCATTTCCCAGCTGATTAATTTTAATTTCTCTATCAATGCAAGTCTTTCAAATTGATCCTAAATTTCTTGCAAGAAGACTCAGAAACTTGACTGGGATGTGATTTGGAAGTGAGACACTCACCATGTTAAAATTCTCTGGGTTTTATTCTCTTTTTGTATTGCAATAAAACCTGTTTGTAAGAGTTCAACCGGTTTTTTCAGAAGCAGCACTCTTACGACTTCATTTCAAGTAGATAAGATAATCACAGGATGCCTGGGGAATTAAAATCCTTGCAAGACATCATGGCTTGCCAAAGGCACAGCAGGCCAACAGCATCAGGGCCAGGATTCCAGAGAGCTGTCGTGCTTCAGCAGAATCTGCCAGCTGCTATATATGCAGCTTTCCTCTTCTCACTCTCTCCTCAGCTCCTCTTTACTTCACTCTCATAAAAAATAAATGCTGAGGGAAAAAAAGTTATCTAGTCAATGCCCCTTCATCATCCTTCTACCTGGATTATTTTGTAGTGGCACCCTTCTTCCATTCCCTCTGGCCTATTTCTTAATTAGACTCGTTGATTAAAACCAAAACCCAGGCCACATCACCCATATGTAATAACCTTGCACTCTTGTGTGACATCTTTCAATGGTACATTTTTTAAAAAGTGTAATTTACTTTTTTCTGGATTTGACACTTTCGGTTTCCCAGATGTTGATTCTTGTTAAGTATTTGTCTGAGAGATTAAAAATATCTCAACTAAATGGATGATTTTGAATTGCCTTAACCTTCTTTTAGATAAATTAAATAAGTAGGATTTTTAGTCATTCACACATCTTTATAGCTGTTTTCTGTACTTCTATCTCTTGCCAGTATTTTCCTTTGGCAAAACGAGTATCCAAACTTAGTACAATATTCTCCTTCTGCAGCAGTTTCAGAAAGACCATGTACAGTTGCAATATTTTCCTGGTGTTTGCTTAGTCCTCTGCTGACACATCTAGAGATTTTCCAGCCATACCATATTCAGTTCATTATTTACCATGATGAAAAAAGTAGATAACCTGAACATGCCTCTGTCCACACAGATTTGCTGGTCTCTCACTGCCACAAGTTACTGACACTGCCTGAAGATTTTCCACTGCATTTAACTGAATCCTCCCTCAAGTTACCTTCCCTTCCATGCCTAACCTCACAGCTCCCCATACCATCCTAATTCTTTCCTTGCCTGCTTCTTCACAGAACCCCACAAACTCCACGGATATTTATAATTCCCTGCTATGAGCATGTCCAACAAGATGTGACCAGTGCTATCTGTCAGGAAATCATTTACATCAGAGACTGCCCAAATGAGAGGCCCTAGCCATCATTGCTGTGTCCCCAGAGTCTTACTCGGTAGAAAGGAAAAGGTCAATGGGAAGTTAACAGAAGACAAAAGGAAAGAAAAACATGTA
This sequence comes from Cettia cetti, assembly GCA_013401135.1. Lineage (NCBI taxonomy): Eukaryota > Metazoa > Chordata > Aves > Passeriformes > Sylviidae > Cettia > Cettia cetti. Next base: position 17,623 of record VZUI01082308.1, read on the forward strand.
GCAGTGTTCTTTCAACAAGCCACTTCATCTTCATTTATATGCTGGATATGCATATACCTTTTAAAATTTGCTGGGCTGTCATGTTTCCTTTTATTGCCCATCTCATGGAGACATTCTCAGGCTTATCTAGTCTGACATGAACTTTGTGGTTCTCAGTTGAGAAAAAACCATAGAGCATTACTTAAACAATATTCAAACAGAAGTCCCATACTTGCAGGGTGATGAAATAGCAAGTAATATTAAATAGCCTTCAGTCCAAAAATTGCCACCCTAAAGACTCTGAAAGGATCTACTCTGACCTTTCCAACACCCTGATCATCTCTTTGGGACTTCAATACTTACCGGAGGACTCGTTTCAGTAACTAACTCCCTCTTTGTGAATTTTAAGAGTCAGTACCTCTATCCTTAACACCTCTAGGAGGAAAATGACAGAGTACATCCTTTTCTGAAATAATACGGGTCAAACTCAAACATAAATTGGACATTTTCTTCCTTGTTTACTGTGATCCTCGTGCAGAAGATTTCAAAATGATGCCAGGTGGGCAACTCCTACAGTGAACATTGCATCGTGGGAGAGCTTATCCATGGAGAATAGTTTGTCATGTTGCAGCAGAGGACCAGTAAGTGAGGTCTCAGTGGTAGTCAACAGAAGGCTTGTTCTGACAGGTTTGTGTCATGGTGTAAACAGGAATGTTTATAACTTTGCTGGAAAAGTGAAGAGTTTGTTAGTGGGACAATATTACACATGAATGCCAACCAGGGTGGATCAAGTTTTGCCAATACAATTCTCCACACAGCCCAGGCTGTGGCCCTTTTGTGCCAGTCTCATTTTCCCAGGAATGAGAGAAGGTTGATCTGACTTATGTCCCACAGCCCTGGCAGCACTGAGCCCAGCTCCAGCTCCAGCTCCAACCCCGGCTCCAGCCCCAGCCCCAGCCCCAGCTCCAGCCTCTGCTTCAGCTCCAGCTCCAGCTCCAGCCCCAGCTCCAGCTCCAGCTCCAGCTCCAGCCCCAGCTCCAGCTCCAGCTCCAGCCCCAGCTCCAGCTCCAGCTCCAGCTCCAGCCCCAGCCTCTGCCCCAGCTCCAGCCCCTGTCCCTGCTCCAGCCCCAGCTCCGGTTCCAGTTACAGCTCCAGTCCCAGCCTTTGTCCCTGTCCCTGTCCCTGTCCCTGTCCCTGTCCCTGTCCCTGTCTCTGTCCCTTTCCCTGTCCCTGTCCCTGTCCCTTTCCCTGTCCCTGTCCCTGTCCCTGTCCCTGTCCCTGTCCCTGTCTCTGTCCCAGCCCCAGCCCCAGCCCCGTGCACGGGCCCCGGCCCCGGGAATCTGGAGAACCGGCGCTCCAAAACGGCAAAGCTTCCTCTGACCCCTAAACCGATCATTATTCACTTGAAAGGCAGGCTTGCACAAACAAATATTTTGTGTAGCTGTTATGATTATTGTCAGTATCTGTCCCCATTGTTGAGGCGCAGGAATTCCTTTGGTCTCATAAATAGTGAGCCCGGCCCTCCCCTCCCCCCTTTAACTGTCAGATAATTACACAGTTGGCTTTAGAGTTTAACTTGTCAAAGGAGTTTCATTACTTTGTTCCTTTTGGGCAGCTTCCACTATTGTGCTTTCTGAACACTAAACAGAACCTATATTAACTGTCAGTTAATTACACACCGTTTTTCTTCAGTATTTACCAGTCAAAGGGGCAGGTAGGCTGCAATCCTATCATCTCAATCACTGTCTCTGCTCACAAAAGAATCAATAAAGATGAGTCACTTAGTGTCACCCAGTGTCTGATACTCAAAGCCACCCATTCCTAATTGCCTTTAGAGATGGATGATAATACAAACTTTGAAGTGATAATCAGCCTAATGAGTGGCCTTGCTGAGAGGGTAGATCATGTGTCAGAACAGTTTGCAGATGCTTACAGGCAAACAAAGCCAGCTTTCCTTTTAGACCTGAGAGGACCATGGCAAGTCTGGTACCCAGAGCCCCGCACAATGGCAGAGACTGGAGCACAGCAGGACGCTGTAGCCTGCTGATCACAACTGACTCCATCCATCTTGCTCTTTGCCTTTAATCAGCACAGTCAGAACAAGTCCTCCAGATCTCTGCATGTTTATGCTGAATGTTTAGGCAATAACTGTGTAAAAGATAAATTCTCTGATTCTGAGTCATTGGATTTAAATAATAGCGATTGGACTTGATAGGTAATGGCCGGGGATCCCGGCTAAAACTACTGAGTAAATGTAATTAAATACAATCGGGTGCAGTCAGCCAGGCAGAGCCAGAGACCATAAAAGGCTCATTCAGACAGCAATGAAAACAAACAACGTCAGCAACAAAAACAAAACCAGTGTTTGGTTTGCTAATAAGAGCATGATCTGAGGCTTGATTTACACTCAATTTTTGCACTCAACAATTTGACCAAATCAATAATTTGTGAAAAGTCAAACAAATAAATAAACAAAACGACAAATTAAATTGCTATAATCCCTTAATCTGGATGCAGTTATGTTATCATAAAAACATTTTCTTTTAAAAATAGTTAAGCTGTCATAAATTCAGTCAAGTATGAACAAATCGTCTATGACCATGTTTGTGATAATATGACTGTCTCAATGTAAAAGGGTTGTGTTTATTTGACAATCCCTTACTAATTTAGCTAAATTTTGGCAAGAGCTCACCATAGACATTGCTTCAAAATCAACTCATACAGACTGGGAATCTGCAGAATTACACCAATTTGACTTCTAAGCATAAATGAAATATGTGCAAAAACAAATGTACGAATAAGTTAGGATGCTTAGCAATTTGGATGTAACAATCTAAAATTATTTTGGGGACAAACCTGTAGTCACTTTCTTGGTGAAAAGTGGTGGAAAAGCTGAACAAGTGGGTTCAGGACTTACACTGTTTAAATTGGAAGCTGTCAAGATTTAGTATTTTGTAGTCAGATTTTTCGCTTGTAAAACCTGTTATGCAAATAAGGAAGTAATGCAATAAAGCAAATGAGAAACAGAAATTTTCATAAAAGTAAACCTACCCTTTGAAACTAAGAGCAAGATTATTGCTGCCATTTCAAAAACTACAGAACGAGGCCTCTTTCAGAAAAAAAAACTATCATATTTTCATATTTTTACTTTTTATCTGCCCGGCTTCCTTTCTTCAAGTCAGTGAGAAAAGTGCAATCTTTTGGATTTGAAAGCACAGAAAAAATAGCCTTTTATTTTGTGTAGTTTGTGTATAACAGATGTGCCTATGGAAAGGCTTTAGAGTTTTCTGATTCAAAGTTTTGTTTTGAGACAGCATTTTCCAGTCAGTGATTTCTGGTAATACTTGCTGCATGCTGACATGAGAACCTATGCTTTCAAGCTCTTTGCTATAACTAATATCAGCAATTAGCCCAACCTGACACTGTTTGAAACTGAATGCACCACAAGAAGTTAATTTCTTTTGCTAGAGAGCTTGAGAAAGAAAATACTTCACTGAATAAGTAAGTCGGCTTTAGAGGCATGTGTCCATCAGCACTCTTAAGTTGCCAGAGATCACACAGGTTATCCAAGGCTCCTGAATTCATAAAGCTGGAAACACACATGACTGTCTGCCAGCGCCCTGCTCTCACTCTTGTGGCAGTCAGACCAACTCAGCTGTGCTCAGCTCCCTCAGTGGCAGCTGTGAACAACACAAGAGTTTTCCATGCATTGAAGCTGTGGGCTGTTCTCTATAGCCCCTTCATCTCTGCACACAAAGCACCCCAGAGAGCCAGACTTCTCTAACAATGCTACATCAGAACTCTTGCAACATTGTTTTGAGCTGTGGAGGAACCTCATATTCCTTCTTACCTGGTGAATCACCTGGGAAAGACCATCCTCCCCACACCAAAGTAATATTCTCCTCCAAGGAAAATCCTAAACCACAATTATATTTCTCCTACAGGAAATATTCCTTTAAAATTCCTTTAACTTACATACAGGTCATATGATTCAAGTTAATTGTTAAGCAATAAAGTTGCTAAACATGTTTTTTAAAATCATTGTATAACTCCATAGGCATATGCATTGGACTATATTTACACCATATATGGTTTCATAGTAATTTAGTTCTACGCAAATGCATTCACAAGCATGGAAGTCTAAAAATACTCTTTCAAGCATACTATATTGCTATCATTACATATCTTATCACTTGTAATCACATTCAAAATCTCCATTTGAGCTCTCAAGTCTGCTGGACAAGGGAAAACTTACCTGTAGTAAGACCTATAGAACTGAAGCTGATAATTTATGATTAGTTAATGGAAATGTGTTGACAAGTGAATTACAGTTGCAAGTTTAAGCATGTATTTGGAAGCAATTATGAATTGGAAAGGAAAGGAGACAATGAATTGAAAAAATGGGTTTGGTGATGCATGATGGCTGATACCACTCAAGTAATCTCCATTCACAGTTTGGATTATAGGCAGAGATGTTAAAATTCACATGATATGATACACTCACTGGAAGGTGTATCTTTCTAAATTTTCTTTTCTAACATCTCTTTTAAAACTTCTCTAACTTTTAGAAAAGTTTCTAAATTTTTTTAAAACAAAACAAATTTGACTTTTAATATAACTTTGAAATCCACTCATTTGATACTAACCTTAGAATATGAATTTACTGTTATTTTGTTATCTCATATTTGTAGGATAACATCTCATTGTCATAAAGAAGAGGGTTTCGATGCTCAACTCCGTACAAGTAACAACCAAATAATCCATGTCTGAAAGATTTCCCTAGACATAAAGCCCTAAGAAAAAGAATTGTAGCCAAGATTTTCAGATTTTTTGTGTGTGTGTGTGGGAGCTAAATTTGAGAACCTTAAAGGTATCTGGTTATCAGAGGATTTTTAACTTCACATGTTCTAAAAATATCTTAAATTGGATAGGCAGAAACAAGGGCAGCCATACTCAGAAGTTGTCTTTACATTCCACAGGCATGGTTTCTCTCTCAGCTCACGTCACCCTCGCATGGGGTCATTGCTGGAAAAGGGAGTCCTAACCTCCCTGTGCCTCTGGTTATGCACTCTCGCTGCATTAAATATGCTGGCACTTGTGCTGGTGAGCAAGCCAATCTGATGGAAACATAAGCCTACAGAAAATGCAAGGCGCTCTGCTTGGCTGGGCAGCCACACAAGTGGTAATGACAGCCCAGGGGCACAGGCTGCCAGGGCAGGACGGGTCTGTCAGCACCAGCCCAAGCTGCTTTGCATCCCAGGGCTGTAACTGCATCCCGGGGCTCTGTGCGCCTGCTTCTCCTACCCTGTAACCAATCTGCTGGTGCCCTGCCAAGGAGCAGCCAAAGGAATAGAAACAGCACAGTAAATATTAACCTTTAATAAAATAGGTACTTTAACTGTCTGTTAGAGGGAGGGGAAAAGTGAAAAAAGAAACTATGTTCTTGTTTAATATTTTGGTTTACATATTGAGATTGCCAGTGATTATTAATTTGAACTAGTATCTCCAAGGTCTTTTTCAAACAAATATCTCTAAGTGTTTCACAGATACCTACAAAATTCCGTAAATCTTTCCATGTGGCAGCAAAACATACCAGGAGCCATTCACCTGTTAGCGGAAGGCAAGTACACTTTGAGGAAAATGCAGCAGGGGCAGTAAAATCTAGCACCACTATAAATAATGGGAACCACAGGAAGAAATGAAGGTACTTAAGCAGCTGCTGGAGATGAAATTTAGCCAAGACATGACAGTCTAAAATCCTTTTCCCAGTCTCAATACTGTTAAAAAGAGCTATGAAACTGGTAATGACGAAAAGGAACGGGAGACTCCTTTTGTCTCATCTGAAATGTATCTCTGCAGTAAGAAGCTTGCTTTTAAAATGGTTTGCTTTGTATTTATTCCCTCTGAGCCAGTATAAACTTTACCCATTGTTTTAATTGGACCAGATCCTTAGTGTGTTACCAAATAAATTACCAAACCCACTTCCTACTTTTCTTGGAAATGTCTCCATATCCCATATTCATTCAGTTCAGCTCTTCCCCAAGCTGCAACTCTGTCCAATCTTACAAACTACTAGGACAGGAAAGAACTGTAACTCTGGAACTGTGCAACACATTTTGAACATTTTTTTTAGCACATGGCACTATGATTTTGAGCAGATAAACTCTATAGCAAAAGTCGTGGACGGAAAACCAAATGTGGCTTTTGCAAAGTATTTTCTTACGTTTTAAATAACCCAACTATATGATTGCTGTTATGTTAAAATGCAGCCTGATTCAGCACTGAGCTGTATTGCCTTCCCTTCCATTGACTTCAAAATGAATAAGCTCAGCCTGGGTATTTGAGAATTCATTGCTGTGAAGACATATTCTGGCAGGTCAACACAAGCATTATTCATAGGCCTCAATTCAGTCTGTCATCCGAAATGAAAGAGAGCCTTTCTTTAAAAAGCTAAAATCCATCTTTAATTTGTTATTCTAGTAACTGTATCAAAAACTGTTATAAAACAAATATTAAAAATGAGAGCAAGCTGATGAGCAATTGAAACACAGTAAAATAGATCTGGAAGGGCTGCCGAACCTCCATATCCTTGCACCAGCTATTTCAGACAACCAGTTTATATAACCTGTTTCACGAATATATCAAGATCTCTCTTAAAAGCAGCTAGTTTTATTTCTTCATTTACTGCTATTGTACAGTTATTTGTAGTTCTTCCAGTTTGAGTTACAGATTTATAGATTATATGCCAGAGTGAACCACTGCCATCATCAAATTTGACCTCCATAATCTGCAGGATTGCCCTGAATTCATTTAAGAAGCCAGTGATTTTGTAACCAGGAGTTTATTAGGGAAAGGGCGCAAGAGCCATGGTATCAGTGTTGACTGATGGGATTAATCAGCTCATGTTAACACACTGATTATCATATAGTAAAGGGAAATGTTTCAAAAGAATACTCCAGTCTGAAACATAAAGCAAAATCATTTGGACTTCCAGAGAGGTCATGGTTGAAATATCACAAAACTCTCTTTACTCAAAGCAGATGTTTATTAAGATTAATTTAGTGTGAAAAATGAACCAGAATGCATATAAAAGACAATGCCTCCTCAATTATGTAATAGGACACCTCCTCATTATATTGTGTTCACTGAAGATGATGGTATTTTCCTATACCAGGGGATGTATAACTACAGTTTGCCAAAGTCCCTCTCCCTCATTTTAGATTAAATATCAGACTGCAGAGCATGAAGCCAAGTGAAAAGAAACAAGAGAACTCAAATAAACATAATTTAAATGAAAAAGAAAAGGCCTCTTAAGCATGTTTTTTTGAGTAAACGTGCTCAAAATAGAAAGTTACAATGATGCCAGCATACAGAAACAGAAAAAAATCACCAGAATTTAATATAAGCAAAAATACTTCTTTCCTACATTTGTACATGTATTGAAATGAAATGAAATCTGTAAGTGTAAATAGTCAGAGAATTGAAACAACTTCTATTTCTTGCCACCTTTTCTTTTTTTTCCAGTCTCTTTCTGTGAGCTCCCTCCAGTGTTCTCAAGGAAGTATTGAATCATTTCATTTTGGTATATTATATTTTTATCACAGGAATCATCAGGATAAGAAAAATTATATTACTCTAACCTCCAAGGATGCCCAGTCTGGGCTAAAGGTCTGATCTCAATCTGGTTGTGAAAACAGGCACTGGAAGAATAAGATGCCCCTCACCCACCATAGATGTCCCTTAGAATGAATGGCACATGTGCCAAAAGGGCTGCTGGCTGTAGAGGTGACTAGAGAATGAGCTGAGACTGTGTTCCAACTTTGAGATTATTTAGAGTTAAGGAGTATCAATGATTTCCTTATTTTCCTCTCAGGACTAACAAGAAAGATTTCTGCTCTTAACTGCAGGTTCATCAATTGGAAAAGACAAAATGACCAGGAAAACCAGGTCAGTGACTCTCAACATGAAAAAAGGGGGTTGGCTCTAAGACCCTGCCAGGTAAGGTACATTCCATATTGCAATAATAATGCCTTTGTACAAGTCTAAGCTAAAAAGGGATGTGATTACGCTTTGGCAGAAACCGACTAGGGCACTGAATCCAGTATGCTGTGGACATGCCAGTCTGCTTGGAGCCAGCTCAGGGATCTCTATACAGAGCTGCTATGCAGGTTACAAACCTGCCAAAAGTGCTCTAACACCTATTTACATCTAGTTCAACTCCTGCTTCTACCAAGATAAACAAAAATAAAGTCAAACACTTTATTTCTGTGCTTCTTCCGCTGGCTTTGTGGAGTTACTAAACAAATGAGGATAGAATTATTCTCTGTAAGGCTACTCTGCCTGGTTCTTTTCTGCTGGTTTGTGTTTTAGTTTTTGTGTTCACTGACAGGATAAACCCGTCTGAGCTGTTGTAGTACCTTCCTACCCTTTCTTCCACAAGCTATTTGTTCCCATCCCTTGCCTTGTACCCAAGGTAGTGCTTTGGGCAACTGAGCCATGAAAAGAGTCAAGGAGCTTAGTTGTAATAATACCAGGCAAATATTGGGAGAACATATGGAAGCCTAAAGTCATAAGTAATAGTACTAAAGAAAACTTAATTTTGAGTACTACAATGTCAATTATTTTGGTGTCATTGCTGGTGCTTTAGTTACTGTAAAGGTGACTGTGACAAGCCACTCCCCTGCTAATCTGCATGATATCCAGCAGATAGTGAGCCATTGCCTAACCTCAGAAATGTCCAAATGGAGCTATGGAAATACTCCAGTCCTTTGTGGTTTGGCAAAGACCTTGTAGGATTTCTAGTGACGTAGCTGGGCCTGACTCAAATCCCAGCAATGGAAATTTCTTTGATTTGGCTTATTGTTATTTCTGACCCTGTAAATGTGGGAAGAGCTCAGGCATTAAGAAAGACATTGTTTCCCTGATATACCACTTGGTCACTGCTGTTTGCATCAATTGAAACAGAATTAAAATTCCAATTTGATTTTTCCTCTTTTACTTTCAAAGCACTTAAAATAACATCAATTCAGTGCCCATCCAACCATCATGTTGGATGGTTTGTTATGTACACAGCAGAATTTGAGTTTCTTATGAGAAAATTGAAAAAAAAAATGGTCCGGATTTCACAACTCCCTTTCTCCTATCATTTTCTGCAAATAATTTCAGAAAAGCTCTTCCCATTTTCTCCCCTCTTCTCCTTTACAATAATTCTTTATACTTTTTTTTTTCAGTTCTTTGTACATTTTATTTTTTCTACCCTTTTTGCATTTTTGTTTTACCCATCCTCTTGTAAGGGTCACCCTACCATCACTTTTGCATGTTGTTAACATGGAATCAATGGAAGATCACTTCTCAATAGAGCTCCTTTTTAATACAAAACATTAGTATCTTGTGTGCTGTGTTCCATGGCTGAAGCACATCTTAATGTTTCATAAGAGATTTTTTTAATCAATTTTTATTAAGAGGCAGGAACTTTAAAGAGTTTGTTTTCACTCTAAAACCTATGAATCTGGAGAATAATTTTCCAGTAATAATTTTGTTAGACAACACTTATACAGACATGTTTTAAGGCAAAACTATATTTTACACAAAAGGCTTCTGGTTTTTAAGTATTATTGGTATAAATGTTGTTGTGATGATCTAGTTCCAAGAGGAATGACAGAATCTTGATGTTCCTGCCAATTGAACTGGTTTCTAGCAGTCACTATTTGTGGTCACAGACAATACAAGTCACAGTTCATATACATTCTTTCCACAAAACTTTGTTTCAATGAAGTGATCATACTTCCCCTTTACAGACGGTCTTCCAGCCCCACTTTTAAACACTAAAGAAGATTTCTCTGCACATCCATAAAGTTGTATTTACTTTGAGTGTAAGCCAGTAAATATGCATGCTATTGGCTTAAAAGTTCAAACTGTCATCGAATGGAGTTTCTCCCTTTTTAAATTGTCTTGGTCACAAATGTGCTCTGTGAGCAAATTGCTTTCCTCTTGATATTCTCTTCAGTTTGCAACACTGCCATCACACAAAGAAAGGTATTGGGTTTATGCCAGAATAAATAAAAAATGTTTAAAATGGACCACATGTAGTTTTCTATTGCCTGTACCAAATTAGGACCTTTGTAACACTGAGAGGAAACTCAGGAGCTTTATCCCTTTTGTTTGTCTTTCACACCAAAGGAAATTACAATTTGAGGAGTTACCTGTCTCTGAGACAACCCCACCAGCCCTTCTTTAATGGGCACATTGATTGATAATCACAGGGAAACATGAACTCCTTTTCACTGGCAGGTTTTCCTAGGACTGCCTGTTAAGCAGGCATATGTACCAAGACCTGATGATCAGCTTGCTTTCCTCACACTGCACACAAAACTGTTGCAGTTTGCAATGTCCTAATTTCTTCTCTTCCAGACATGCTCCTGCTGGGAAACAACAGAGTGCACAATGCATGTGGTCTCACCAATTTACCTGCATTGCTTGTGGTGGGACTGTAGTGCTTTGTATGTGTTTTTGGAATTTTACTCCAACCTTAAAATCTTAAATTTCAAGGTGAGTGTTTTTAGCAATTACAGGAAGCTCCAGCATGTACTATTGAAACCTATCTGCTCCAAAGTAAGCTCTGAGCTTTTAAAAGAAGGTGGCTGTGGAAGTGCAAGTGACTACTGAGGAGATGCAGTTACTGTATACAGGAAGCTCGGATCAAGTTCAAATGAAAGCTCTGGGCACCAGTTCTTAGCAACAGATTTTAAAGCAGTTGTAATCTTCAAAGCTATCTATCTCTACAGCAGAGGCCCTGGGTATTATATACCTAATGAGTTAGACCATTTGAGCAACCTTCTTTCACATTAAAAAGGTACTTTAACTTTTTCTTTTGCCAGATTAACTGTTCAGTTTATTTCTCACAGATGAGATCAGATATATGGAATTTTAATACTCTATTTCTTCTAAAATGTGTCTCTGTTTATTTCCTTGGGCTGGAATGGAAGTTTTAAGACTGTTGAGGTTCAAAATTGGTTGTGTAATATTACTATTACTGTTCCGGGGTATGTTTCAGTAACTATTGGTCACATGCATAAAACACAAATAAATAAGTAAAAGTAGAAATAAAGACATGATCTTGTTCCCAAAGAATTTCCAGCTAAGGTCCCAATCTAGTAAAAGAGTTATATGCTTAACTGTGTGTGCCTTGTGAAGTTCCACTGACCTCAGTGGGAGTATTCAAAGTTGTTTAATATGTGTATAAATCTTTGTAAAATTAGGAGGTAAACTATAACATGTCTGTTAAAATTTACTCTGCCTTAATGAAGTGTAGATTCCTTTTTTTTTTTTGGTCAAAATATGTATAGAATATTCCAGTTATTTTAAAGAACCTAAATCTCATTACAAAATAATTAAACTATTACTTGGCACAGGCACCAATGGATTTTTTTTTTCTAAAAGCAGTAAGCAAAGGTGAAGTTCAAAATTTCAAAATAGTTTTCATGTTTCTACAGTTTAAATGTAAAAAAAGCAGCACCCTAATAGGAAACACCCTGTAGATTCTTATCCAATGGCCACTTAAATGGGACTACTTTAAGGGAGTGTAAATCTTTGCTTCATTAAATATTGGAACAAACCATATAGTTGGATATTAATGCTATCACCTACACTTTCAGGAGCATATTACCATGGGCCAAGATGTGGCCTGCTTATTTCTGCAGACAAAAACTAATCTGTGCAAGTGCCTGTGAAAGAATGTGTATGTGGAATGAGTTATTAGTTGTGATAAGGGTGGCAGAACCACGGCACATGAAAATTACCTTATCCGGCAGCATTCATGAACATGTCTCAGAAGTGTCTTCAAGGAGTTTAAGACTGAGGATGTCAGCATTATCAGGTTATTTCTGAAAGTTTATTAAATGTGACTGCTCAGGTTTTGGTAATGCAAGGAAAAGAAAATCCATCAATATTAGGAAACATACCTGAAAGGATCTGATTTACTATGTGTGTGTTTCACATAGCTTTATTAAACATGTCCTTTGCTGAAGTATCATTATACTGAATTTCTTAATCTTGAAAGAGAAAGCATTTGGCTCAGGGTTCAATCAGGTACTGCTGGCATTCCTGGAATGACAACTCTAATCTCCTTCACTGTCCACTTATTTAATACCTTAAATATATTCTCATGGTAAATCCAGCACCGAGGACAGAGACTTAAAACAGTTTATTCCTTTAATTAGAAATATGTAGCCATACCACAATAAAAACAGAATTAAAAATAGAACAATAAGAACAAAGTATGAATGAATGCTAATGACAATATAACTATGAGGGAACCACTAATATATAGCTAAGGCTGAATTGATGGGAATGGAATTGAAAGCAGAGTAGTAATCAACATGAGAAGAAAGCCTGATACCCTGGAGTAGATAGGAAAAATAGTTCTGGTTGATTAAGTTTCAGTCTGCTGGGGTGAGGTAGGATTTTGAAATTGTCTTTGGAGACTGTGTCGGGAAATGAATGTGCTTCTGGTCAGTGAAAGGACAGCTAAAAATTACATGGTGTCTGCTGAATCCCAGAGCATTGGCTGGCACATACGTATGCAATAGCATATTTATATAAACACCACCCTGAGTTATTTGGTCAAAAGCTTTCCCCTCTGTGCCACACAGTCTCACATAGGCCACTGCACACAACAGGATAATAAAGTTGCCTCAATAACAAAGGTTATTTCACAAAGTTTATCCTGCAATCAGATTACAAACATTCTGATGCATCTTGCAGGTACTGATGTGAGTACCTATTACCTGTGCCAGTGCAGGTGGCAGCAGATCGGGGGACCTGGGAAGTCAGCTTTCTCTTCAGCTGCACGCTCCAGGGGTGACAAGGCTGCTCCGCCTACACAGGCATGGATATGCGGTCACGGGGCATACACGGAATCACAGAAACCAGGAATATTCTGTGTCGGAAGGGACCCACAAGGATCATCGGGTCCAGCTCCTGGTCCTGCACAGGACACCCCCGAGAGTCACACCTGAGAGCAGTGTCCGAGCTCTTCTTGAGCTCTGTCAGCCTTGGTGCTGTGACTGCTTCCCTGCGGAGCTGGTGCCAGTATCCAACCATTCTGTGGGTGAAGAACCTTTTTCTAACATCCCACCTAAACCTCCCTGACACAATTTCAGACCATTCCTTCGGGTCCTGTTCCCGCCACCACGGAGATCAATGCCTGATCATACGTGAGAGCATTTCGTAGTAGAATCTCACACCAGCGCCCACCCCAGACCGCAGTGCAGATCTGGTTAATACGTATTAATCAACTCTAATTAACCTGCCTTGCACCAGCACCGCTTGGCGACAACTGGCAGGACGCTCTAGCGGGGGGTCGTTACACCATACAGGTTCTATTTTCCGTACAGCGTTTACACAGCGCTGGCCACGCGTGCAGGCTGTGCCGGGACACGTCTCCCGTGCCAATCCCATCCCAATCCCGTCCCGCGCCTTCCCGGGCAGGGCGCTGTGATCCCGCGGCCTCCCCGCCCCTCCCGCCCCGCCGCGCAGCCGGAACGCGCCGCGCGGGGCCGCGTTGCGCGGGGAAGGGCGCGCGGCGGCACCGGCGGCCGCCATGGCGGTGGACATCACCCTGCTCTTCAAGGCCAGCGTGAAGACCGTGAAGACCCGCAACAAGGCGCTGGGGGTGGCGGTGACGGGGGACAGCGCCAGGGACGAGCTGCTCAAGCGGGGCACCGCCCGCTCTAAAAGCGACTTCACCAGCAGGGCGCGGGAGGTGGTGAGTGCGGCCCCGGGGGGAGGGCGAGGGGCAGCCGCGGCCGCCGGTAGCGGCTCCTCCCGGGCGGGCAGCCTCCCCTCACCGCCGCCTCGGAGCGTCCCCGGGGAGAGCCAGCGGGCCTCGGAGTCGCCCGCAAAGAGCCCCGGGGCAGCGCTTTCCCACACGGGTGTGGGCTGGGAGCGCGGCGTGAGAGCCGGGGCTCGGCGCTGCCGCGGCGGCTGGGCCGGCTCCGAGCCCGCCCGTCGCCCGCGTTCCCCGCGGCGCGGCCTCTCCCGGGGGCGCTGCGGGCCGCGGCCCCTCCTGCCGGGGCTGCGCTTGTGTCCGTGCGGATCCGCCGCCCCTCCGGCCCGTGCCTGCGTGCGCACGGGTGTTTCCTGCTGCCGGCTGCCACGTAACAGAACGCTGCCATAGCACCTGCGTTCGTCAGCGTTTGCAATGCTGCTCCCTACATGCTGCCTTTGGCTTGGTTGCTTCCGCTGTCACACGGTGTGGCAGTTCAGTGCCAGCCCTAGGCAGATTACATGTACAGAGGTAATCGGAACGTTTTAGGACTTGAAAAGGCTAGCACTGAAAAGTTAAGGAATTACAGAGGTGAAAACTGATCGGCATTAACAGCAGTCCTCGGTCCATAGTCGGTCTGTAAAAACAATTCTGTTGCATATGGTTTTCCTCCATACTGAGTCAAAGGCAGGGTTTGAATAACATATCTTTGGTAATACAGTGGACTATATTTTGAAAAACTAGGAGGAACTCTGAGGAGACAGACTTACAGAATGGAAGTAATTTAGTTTGGAACTAAATGAGGAATGTGCAAGTAGTTTATAGTAGTAGAGGAAGCACAAGGAAATCTGAGGATTTTAGGTTCCAGTCTAGATACTCTTACAGCCACAGATTTGTTTGTTCCCTTTTGCCCCATTGCCGCCAGTATTATCTCTGTCTGAATTTCAATTCCTACTTCTCAGTTTCCATATCTGTATTTCAAATAATTTACAGTCTCAGACTAGGTTCATGCCAACCTCTTCCTCCCTTCTAGTCTTTCCTCCCCCTTACCTTCTTACTACCAAGGCTTCTTTGCTTTTGCGTCTTCCCAAGTTTGGTTTTCTTTTTTAAAGTTCTGTTCATACTCAAGCCTACCCTCACCTCCATCTTCTCCTTGCCCTGCTCTAGTCCTGTGCAGTGATAGCGTGCTATAGCCATGTCCTTTTTTTTCCTGCCCTGCTTCTTTGGCTTCCCCTGTTCGCAGTGGCTGTTTCCTGATGATCTCAGTTTTTTCTCTGAACGCCTCACCCTTTCTGAGTTTTCTCAGTGCACTGTCCAGATAATAGAAAGAAGGACAAAGGAGTGGAGAAAAAAGTGTCTTGTTTAATTTGTAAGAGCATCAGGTGAAGTAAACAGCTAATGGCAATGGGGATGAGCTGAAACGTCTGAGGGGGACAATGGTTTTAATTAATGGTACTTCTATAAATAATGACTGTGGAGAAGAAGCAGAAGCTGAAATGTGTTGCTGTGTGAACACGTGGTGGTGCCTGTTGATAGCTGGTCAGTGAGAAGGAGCGAGGTGGACTGGCCTTGCTCCATAACTCCTGTACCTTTGTGACAGTGAGCCAACAGCCCACCAGACCACAGAACATCGTTTTAATGTGTGAATAAAACATTGAAAAGGCAGCTAGAAGAATAAGGTTTATAGTAAAATAAAACATGATTTCACCTGTTTGTTTCAGTCAAATGCAGTTAAGTTTGATTATGTATGTGTCAAATCCTCTTTGAAATGCTTTATTGTAGTGTTTTGATTAAAAGTTTAACTGCTTCAGTCAAGACTGTGCACCTTGACTTGGAAATGTAAACTTTTGACAGATGCATTAATTCTTTAATGTACTTCTTTTTTTAAAAGCTCTCCAAAAGCTAGTGAATTCTTGTTACTGAATAGGTTTTTTGTTTATTTTTTAATCTGAGGAAAATATCAGATGTTTAACTAGTGCTGTCTATGAAAATTTTAATGAACAACACTGGTCAGAATCCATGTAGGATAATAGTGAAGACCCTGAATAAGCTACACTTAGTCACTACTTTCTTTATGCCTTACTTGGTTGCAGAATAGAATATTTCAGTTGGAAAGGGCCTGCAACTATCATCTGCTCCAACTGCCTGACCCCTTCAGGGCTGAGCAAAAGTTAAAGCAAGTTATGAAGGGCATCATCCAAATGCCCCCTGAACACTGACAGGCTTGGGGCACCAATCACCTCTCTGGGAGGCGGCCTCTGGTGTTTGACCACCCTCTCATTATAAAATGCTTCTTAATGTCCGGTCTAAGCCTCCCCTGGCACAGCTTTGAACCATTCCCAGTCATCCTGTCCCTGGATACCAGAGGGAAAAGATTGGCACTTTGTTCTTCATGTCCTCTCCTCAGGAAAATGTAGAGCAGTGAGGTTGTCCCTCAGCCTCCTTTTCTCCCAAGTAGAGAAGCGCAAAGTCCTTAGTGCAAGTTCTCCATCTGACATGCAGGTATAGCAATAGTGAAATAATAGAGTCTACATAGAGAACTACTCCTTTCAACGTTATATTCTGTGTGGGTTTGTATTGCATCTTGCAGGTAGAGCTATGCTGGTGCTGCTTGTGCTCCAAGCTCCAGGAGCAGCCAGTTGCTCACAGCTGCAGCACAGCTGGAGTGTGGGGCTGGGCGAGCGCTCAGCTGTGGATCAGAGATCTCTCTAGCCCATCCCACAGGGGTTTTTTATCACATAATGTGTTTGAACACTTTGCTGAACTGTATTAAGCGATATAACTATCATACATTGAATATTCTTTTTCTCCTTTCTGCCCCTGAAGGACTGTGGAGACTTTTTTGGGCTTTGACTTCTTTGTATAGGTCTCCAAGTGATGTTTAAGAGGAAAGATTGAAGGAGCTAGTGTTTGGAGAAGAAGCTGACAAAATTGTAACCAGTAATCCTACACAGCTTCTGTATTTGTGGTAAAGGTTCATTGCACCTGGGAGATAAAGTTATAAATTCCTATTTTACGTTTTCAAACTTAACATGATTTTTTTGAAGGAGGATTGAGGATTGAAGGATGCACAGAGAATGTAGAATATAAGAGTTTTGACTTGAATCGATATTGTGTGGGGTTTAGAGATGCGTGCTCTTTGGTGTTTTGTGTTAATCATAAGAAAATATTTCAGCATTTTGTATTAATTTGTGTTTTTTTGAGGCTGGCTATTTTATGCTCAGGTGTGTACTGTGTTGCTGCAGTGTGTGGGGAGCTGATGAAGGTTTTTGTATTTGAGACTAAATTCTTAACACAAGGATGTTACGAGCTCACCTGTAACCGTGGTAATGTTAGTCACAGAGACAGGTGTTGTTGGTGATGTTATTAAACTGATAAAACTGTTAGATAAATCAAAGATGAATGTTATAGCTCTGAGCTATTGGAAGGATTTTCTTTGCCCTGGCATTGACCCATCACTGTGTATTTGGTTTGGGTGTTTTTGGTCTGTCAGCTGCCATTGTACAACCGTTGGGTTGTCTTGATATTTAATGTGACTTACACTTTTTTTATGTTGAATATTGGCACCTCTCAATCTTCACCAGCTGCATATTGACTAGAACCAGGTGAGAAATTACTGTTAAGGATCAACAGGATCCTGTAGCTACAAGAAAGCTGCAGTTACAGTGATAGACTTTCCATTACTTGTAATTTATAAAAGACTTAGAATTTGTTATGTGTATGTTAGTGCTTTTTAGTGAATGAAAACAAAACATCTTCTTTCTCTTATTCTTTACAGTGACATGGTTGTTTAAAATGCAGTATCCAGGGATATTAAAGTTTGCATTTCTTCATACTTTTAAATAGGCTTATCTAATTTGATCTTGACTGGATTCCAGGTACCCACTAAAGCTACTGTATCACTGCCCTCCTCATCTGGGCAGGGGAGAGGAAATAGAATGAAAGGCTCATGGTTCAAGGTAAAAACAGGGAGTGATCTCTCAGTGATTGGGTCACGGGCAAGACTGACTTGAATTGGGGAAAATGAGTTTAATTTATTACCAATCAAATCAGAGGAGGATAATGAGAAATAAACCAAGATCTTAAAAACATTTTTCCCCGACTCCTCCCATCTTCCCAGGCTGAACTTCACTCCCAGTTCTCTATTTCCTTCCCACCAGTGGCACAGGGGGACAAGGAGTGGAGGCTGAGGTTCCTCACACATTATCTCTGCTGCTCCTTCCTCCGAAGGGAGGACTGCTCACCCTGTTCCCCTGATCCAGAGGGGGTCCCTTCCACAGGAGACAGTCCTCTGTGAACTGCTCCAGTGTGAATCTGGCTTGTGGGGTCCTGCCAGCAAAACTGCTGCAGTGTGGGCTTCTCTCTCCACAGGTCCTGCCAGGGGACTGTGCAAATTTCCCATGGGGTCAGAGCTGCCTGTGGGCATCCACCTGCTCCTCCATGGAGTCTCCATGGGCTGCAGGGGCACAGCTGCCTTGTCGTGGTTTGCACCAGGGGCTGCAGGGGAACCTCTGCTCTGGCACCTGGAGCCCCTCCTGCCCTCCTTCAGCACTGACCTTTGTGTCTGCAGGGCTGTCCTCTCACATATTCTCATTCCTCTCTCCTGATGCAGGTACTGCTGTGCAGTAACGCTTTTCCACCCCTTTCTTAACTCTGTTGTCCCAGAGGCACAGCTGCTGCTGCTGCTTGGCCAGTGGCATGTCTGTCCTGGAGCCAGCTGGCATTGGCTCCACTGGACATGGGGGAAGATTCTGGCAGCTTCTCACAGAAACCACCCCTGTAGCTCCACTACCAAAACCTTGCCACACAAATCTAATACATTTGTTCCTTGGAATGGTGTAAGGTTTGGGATTAAGCTAAATGGCTGAAGAATTTAAAGATAAGAGCAAAAGTGTTTAAGTAAAAAAAAATGGGCTTGCAATAAGTGCTCATTGACAAACATAAGCAGTTCAGAGCCCCAGTTTATGTGACACTGGTTCACAGCTTTACAATGCCTTAAATCTGCTTGTTTGGATGTTTTGAAAGTTTGTTGGGTTTGCAAAGTATTTGGCATTTGAACTTCTGTTTTAGGACAACGTTAGGAAATTTGACTCTTTAGGCCTTCCCTTTTACTTTTTTATGGCAAGTATGAGCAACTGGGAATATCATCTGTCAAATATACTTCTTAGATACTTGAAAATATTGAAGGAACAAGAACTTTTTATGATTGCTGACTGTTCAATATGTGTTGGAGAAATAGAATCAAGGCTGATACAGCCTGTAAACAGAAATAAATATAAGTTAATGATAAATCGGAATTTAATGGTGGATTTAATTGCAGTCGTGAATAAAATCTGTTTTGCTTTGGGAAATTCTCTTCTTTAAGGTTTTGCAAAAAGCTAAAAACAGAAGAGTTGGTGCATGAATCATTCAAAACCAATATCAGGCATATCTGAAGAAATATCCTTGAGAATGGAAAATTTGAAAGGTTAAATACTTCTAAATCTTCAAATGCAAAATTTCAGAATGATCAAATGTCCCTGTTTGAAGCTGTTGAACACATAAGGATGCCAGATTCATGAGGCTGCAACATCTGTTATTCATATAAGTTCTGCATATGGATTCTGTAGGATTATTAACTGATTCTTCAAAAAAAATTGGTACAATAGGCCAATATTCACACAAAAAATATGTTCAGCTGCTCTGTACAAATGTGTAATGAGGAGGTAAAATCTCCACATAAAACTTGTCTCCAAAACTAGTTCTTCTGAGAGCCAGAACAAATGACATTGAATATAAATTTTAAGCAAACCTTTTAATTACAAGGCCTTTTGTAGTACATTGCTTTGGCTACACATAGGGCAGTGGTGACTTTATAATTTTATTTCTTTTTTTAATTTTACATACTCTATGTATAACAGCTTTTCACATGTACCTATGAAAGTCCAACTTATTCCATTGTTTGGAATGCAGCCTAAGGGATAATTTAAAATAGCAGTGTGGAATAGCAATATTAGCAGAGTTGGAGAGCTGGTGTTTTGTCCTTGGTGCCAGATTTGATATATTCCTGCACATCTTTGTATTGCAAATGCAAATAAATACAGATTGGTATTTACAGCATTCCCCTAGAAAAAGGGTAGGAGTGTTTGTATATGGTGTTACAGTTTATTCATTGCCACTGTCACTGCATTAAATAAACTCTAAAAAAGGCACAGGGAGTGCCCAAACCAGGAGCTGGTCCCCTAAACTGACTATAAAGGACCACCTTTAATAACATAATGTAATTGTTGAAATAGCACAACTAAAAGGGAGTGTTTTTAAACATACTTTCTGATCCCTTTCAGAGTGTTCAGGATTGTTTGAAGAGGTACCAAGAATAAAATCCAGCCATTGAAATTGTGTGACGTACGCAGTGCTAATAGAGAAAGACAAGACCCTCACTGGAAAATTTCTAGGTGTTTACAAATAAAAAGTTTGAAAAATATTAGATGTAGATTAGAAGATAGTAGATGAAATCTGATGATCTAGATTTCAAACAGAGGATTCCTCATGCTTAATACAATTCTAATATGATAAAACAAAAGTTGACTTGAAGGCTGGGAGGTCCACAGGCTTTTCCACTGCCTACTGATTTCAGATATATCATAACTTCAGTGATTGGCATCAATGTGCTGATGCAGGGACTAACACCACCCCCGTTCTAAAAGTAAAAGGTATGGAAAAATAAAATGCCAAATATTAAATGTTTTATTGGCATATGCAGTGATTATTATGGTGCTGGTTCTGAGTCAAGTTCAGGTTGATGACTCCAGAACAGTCAGGTTATATATGAGCTTTTCAAAAGGCTGGGAAATATTCAAAATAATGAAATAGTCAGTTTGTTGTGTTAACCTTTAAGTGATGGGAGATGTATTCTCCAGGTCTAAAACAGAACTGAAAGGGACTTAATCCTTAAAATTTCCATGTGCAGGCGTGGTACCATTGTGGGTGAACACAGGCAGAGCACCAAAGACTGCACAGTCATGTAGCAAACTGCTTCTGTTGTAATTGAATAGCTGATACTTACCAGTGCAATG
Source organism: Cettia cetti (assembly GCA_013401135.1). Classification (NCBI taxonomy): domain Eukaryota; kingdom Metazoa; phylum Chordata; class Aves; order Passeriformes; family Sylviidae; genus Cettia; species Cettia cetti. The sequence continues at coordinate 38,422 of VZUI01082308.1, forward strand.
AGGGAAAAGGCCAAAAATGGTTAAAGTTGTGTGCTTTAATGGTTTTGGTTTTATACTCCAACTAAAAAATTATAACCTGATTTAATAAGGTTATTTAATACAATTTTTGACTCTACTGATTACATAAGAATAACTCCCATGAGAGAATATTTGAATGCAGGGGAAATTTATACTGTTTGTGGTGTAGCCAAATTAGAGTCTTTATTAAAAATAAATGACTGTGCCAAATTTTGGACAGTGAGTGATATTTCAGTTCACTTAACTTTTAATGAGAGATAAGTTCTATTAAATTGGGCCCATTGCTGAAGTCATTAGGATTAATTCTGACTTCTCCATGAACAGTTATGAACAGTCACTCTTTCCCCACAAAGTTCACTGATGATGTTGCATTTTATACTCATTTACATACACATGGGTTTCCCTCCCCCATGTTGTAGGCAGAAAATATAATTTTAAATTGTACTTTTTCAAATAGGGAATTACAGTGTACTGCTGTCTAATACCTCAGATTTATCTCTTCCCCTGTGGAAATTACAGTTAATGTTAGGGGTTTTTTTATTATGAGCATTTATTGGTTTTACTTCTCATTTCCTTCATCCTTGTTAGAGAAGTTTAGTCTGAGAGATGGAAGGGAAAGAATAATTTTAATTAGTAGAAACATCTAAAAAGCTGATTAAAGAAATAGCAGAGTAAAGACTGAAAAACCCCCCAACTTCTTGGAGAAGAATGAAAAGCTGACCTTGTTCAGTACATTAGGACTAAATGCCAGATCACTAATGTTCCCCATGTGATGCTTCTGGTTTTAGCAAAAATCACTTCAGAAACAGAGAGGAGGGGAAAAGTTACGAACTCCTGCATTTTGGAAAATGTCTGTGCAAATGTCCGTCATTGTTTCCCCCTGCTTTGTTTGTTTGTTTTAAAGTACATTCTCAACTCCATGGGAATTATTTTCTGAATTTAATAGAACAGCAGGATTGAAAGTTGGCTTGGGAAACAACTTTCCTTAGTTGCCTGTTAATTTTGTTTTGACTAACTGGACCTCATGTGGTGCTGGGGAGTCCAAAAGTATCTAAGACTGCAGTTCCCATTTTGAGGATGTTGTCTTTGTCCTCACCTCACCTCCTTCCAGGCTGCTTGTGGGAGGTTCTTTCCTGGCTTGCACTTGGAGGAATTGTTAAATCCCGCAGCTGGTAACTATGAACTCTTTCCTGACTGTGGTGGTCTAAAAGCTTTTGCAAGTTGTTGCTTTTTCATCCTGCCACAATTAAGGATAAGGTTTGTGGAAGTTTGTAGAGCGTGCAGAAGTGGAATAAAGCTGAGGTTTATCATAGGTAGTCTCCTTCTTTTCTTAAACATAGTTTACATGAGCATAACCTCTGAAGGAGAAAGGTGGTGGGCCTTGAAGTGTCTGAAAAGCTGGAGACACACAGTGGAAAAGGTAGACAATAGAAAGTGTGCAGGCCTGGCTGGAAGAAAATGGAATGGTGGAGATTGTAGAAGAGACAGTCTAACATTAGAGGTAGAAATATGAGTAAAAAAAAGAATGAATATCAGGAAATTATATGAGGTTGTGATATAGTTCATCTAAATAAGGAAGAGAGGGAAGTGGAAGAAGGGAGAAAAAAGATGGAACTTAATATTTTAAGGTTAGTGAATTTAATTGATGCATTTACACTTTTGCTGTTTGTTTGAGTTCTTTATCAAATATTTTGAAGCAAGAACAGCTCATTATTTTGAGTACTTTGGTGCACTGCTGTTGCTACAAGCTTTGGGCTCTATATTTATGTATTTTGAAATATAATCTCTTGTTTGGGGCAGAAATGAACACAAAAGTAAGCAAACTCAAAAGAGCATCAGTGATTTATTAAGAGATGTAACTGTGGGGTTTATTTTTCCAGCTATTAATGCTGAGGCCAAAATAAAGCTGATTTCCCTGAAATTGGCAACTTTAAGGTGTCTGATTATTCTCTTCCTCTGCCTTTTTGAAAATGGAACAAGTTTGGTGGGTAGCAGCCCAGAGAAGGTCTTGGCTGTGACTCTTCCCAGCATCCTGCAGTTCTTTCTGTGTTCATGGTGTATCCTGCTTCTTCATTTAGGTAGAGGGGGATTTTCTTGGACTCACACTTGTGTTTTTTGCTAATTGAGACTCATTTTAGTTGTCAGGTTTAGTTATTGCTGTAATGCTGAGCTGATAGCTTGTGATTTTTTGGTAATGAGTCGATTAAGTTTTTGTGTGTTTCACCATAGACAAAAGGATACAATTTTTCTGTGAAAGCTTATGTAATTATATGCCCTGTCTTTGAAACTTCAGTCCTCTATACTTGAAAATATTTTTCAAACTGGCAAATATTAAAACCTGGCATGATAGCTTCAGCAGTAAGAGCAATTAAAGGGTGAAAATTGGAGGTATGAATCATTTCCAGTAATTTGAGGAAAATGTTCTTTAGTGTTGAAAATATTACACTATGGTGTAATTGCATAGAATGTTAAATGGTGGATACTTTTTTGAAAATGTGAGTTTCCTGGCTTCAGGGTGGTGTTTCAAAACTTTGTCTGGCAAAAAAGCACATTTTAAAGGGATTTTATAGTTTGTTGTCCCTTTTTACCCTTTCATTCTGACTCTGCTTTTTCTTTTGATGGAGGCTGGTGAGGCCTGTGGAAAAGTGCATGTACTGCATCAACTCAAATTTGCATCTATTCCATTTCTGCAGGTATTGTCCAGCATTTGAAAAGCAAACAAAATGAAAAACAAATACAATTAAATGTAATCCAACTTCCTTTTACTCTTTGATTTTTCTGCTTGTCATTTCACACTGGATATTTCTTCTTTTTTTGTGGCCTTTTAAACAGTTTTGAATATGGATGTGATCTCACCGATTCTAAATTGAATATTTCATTTCTGTTGAGAAATTTCTGTAGATGCAACTGACTGGTGTTTCGCAGCCTTCCAATTTTTCAGTTGGGTAGGAAGAGTGAAGGGGATTTCAAATGAATGTTGGTGGAGGTTCTGGGGGGATATCCATAAGCTCTCAAGTGTTGTGTTGGTTAATGGTGGCAAATAAGAGAAGGGGTTTTGGTTTACTCCTAAATTTATTCAACCTCTAATATGAGGTATTATTCTAATATTCTAACTAGAATAACTGTAATTTTAATAATGTCTTTCTGTGAATTTTTTAGTTTTTCTTATGGTAAAAAACCCTAAGGCCTCCAGTGTTAAGTTGAAAGTAAAATCCACTATATTTAGAAGACCAGAAATAATCTTGCTGCAGGACTTTTGGGGATTCCTGGAATAAAATACACACCTGAGGCGTGTCAGATGAAAGAGGAGGTGCGAAGGGAGCATCAGGTTGTACAGGAGCCCACCATGAGTGTGCTGGGGGCAGCTCACTGGTTCTGTGGCAGCAGCCAGCCTGTGAGTGCAGAGCAGCCAGAGCCATCAGCCTCCAGAAAAGGGGAGGGCTGATTAAAAGGGTAGGAAAACAGAGAGTTTAGCAGTAATGTGTTGAAACCGAGGTCTTTGGTGTTTTGGGGAGGAAAACAGACTCTTGGAGATCTGAGTTGTTATAAAAGTCTTGTGTTATCTGCTGGTTTTCAGACTCACGGGTAAAATCTGGATGTAATTGCATGATGGATTTTTTTTCTCGACTATTTTCAGGTGATTTGGATGTTTTGGAAAACAAATTTGACTTCCCAGGACTTCTGAGATTTCTCTCTCTTAAAAATTTCTAGCCTTCCTTTGAGAGTTTTTGGCTGAGCTAGTGGTCTCACTTTTCCCCAGTTTCCAATTTAACAAGTTGTTTTTCCTGCTTTTCCTGGAAAAGAAGGAAAACCTTGTGTGAGCTGTGGAAGGACATATGGCTGTTAGGACGCTTTGTGTGTAACATGCAGCGTGTTATACACGGTATCTGCATTTTTTATCACCAGTTATATTAAAATAAACACTGATAGCAAGCAGGCGTGAAAGACAAACATGTAGTGGTGGTGAAAACCATTTAATGATTAATGGAGAAACATATTTATTGAATATAAAAACCATGTCTAAAGGCTCTAATGGTGACTTCTTGAAACACTACCGTGTTGTGGTATTTGCAGTGCTGTATGTCCTCTGCAGTAGATATTGTTTAAAATTGCTTGGGAACTGGAGCTTGCAATAGTGAGCTTGGAATGTCCTGCAGATAATTAAGTTGTGGTCAGGCCTTACAAAAATAAAAAGTTCTCGAACTATGATTTTATAAACATGCTACAATAACATTTCTTTATATCTAACAGTTCTTACAGAAAGTTGATACTCTCAGAAGGAATTGACTAAAGGTAAAACATCAAGAAAGAAAAAATATTAAATTAAATCTTCACTTAGGATGTTGACAGTTTGGTTGTAATATTAAACAGATGTGTGTGTTCTTGGGATATTCTTCTTTCAGAACCTTGTTACATACCAGTTTTCAAGTGACAGCTACAAATTTTTGATTAATTTAAAATTCTGCTTTCTTCAGTTGTCTTTGTTATATGTTATTTTCTTCGGATGTATTCAGCTGGACAGTGTGATGCCAGCTTGCAGTTTTCTGGCATGATATTTGAGGGGAAGTGTTCCTTTGTGTAGGCCTAAATTGAGGCATTCCTCATTCAACTATATAGAAAAATTATTGCATATATGCAAATACACCTATATGAACTACATATATGTATCTCATATATGGGCATGATACTACCTTTGCATGTGTAAGGGTGGCATTTATTGGTCCTGTTGGTGTGTGTGGTAGGGCATAATTTGACCTTTTTGGCTCCTAGTAAATATTGTACATAGAGGCCAATACCAAAATAATGGAACTCAAGTTTTTTTAAGATGTACATTTAATGAAACATAGAGGGAATTATCAGTTAAAGGGAAAAAATGAATAGCACTAATAAAATGACAGAATGTTGTGTCCAGTTCTGATATCAACCTTTTCCAGAAGTGTGGTGGTAGTGGTGGGAGGTTGCTTTATTGGATTTTGGGGTTTTTGAAAATAGAAAAAGCTGCAAAAATGATCTAAAGTCTGAAAAATCTACCTTGTAGTGGCAAATCCCTTTACTTTGTTATGACACATGATCACAAATAAAAAAGTCTCTGATTTCTTCATGGATCATATAAACAGCAAAATAAGATAGTGTTGCAAGTAGTATGCACTATTTGGGGTGTGATTCACCTGATCACTGGTTTGGTAAATTCTGCATCGCTTGGACTCTCTTAAGTCAAGTGCATGTATTTCAAAATACATATGGTACTCAACAAGTAATGCAGCAGTTAATGCATAGAGATGGCTCTGGAATTCTTTTTTACATACGGGACACTGTTTCCTACCAAAGCAAGGAATTGGATACTTGTTTTCCAGATCCCAGACTCTGCTCCAGTGACCTATGACTCTGATCAGTCTGACCTTGGACTGTGCAAATGTATGAATGTTCTCTCTTCATTTTTAATAATAAATGAACTTAAAGGAAACAAATCATGCTAGAGTATTTCTAAAATAAAATAGCTGTATTTGACTTCACAGGGTGCTTAATCTACCACAGAAGTTTGTTGCTTGAAGTAAGCAACCACTTTTCAATGTATTATTATTATTATTATTATTATTATTATTATCATCATCATCATCATCATCATCATCATCATCATCATCATCATCATCAGATTTCTTCCCCACAGATTTCAGGGGATGAGTGATGTACAAAGATGGTTAAATTATGTATATATATATTTATATTTTTTTTAGGACTGAAGGGATCAATATGAGGTGATTGTTGATTAAATAGTGCCACATCACCATAGTCTGCATACTGACTTCGTTTAATATACATGAATAGGATATCTTTCTTTTTTTTTTTAAGATTATGTAAAGACACAATGATATGACATAATATGAGTGATACTAGCTTGTAAGAGTACGCTTTATTTTTCTTGATGATGTTGCGTTCTGTTCCCAAAATTCTTAGCTCATTGTGGAATCTATTAAAGTATAGATAGGAAATACTTGCAAGAGCTCAGATCCTGTTTCTTATGGGTTTGAATAGGATATAAAGGACTGTACAGCAAATACAGGAATTTACTTATTACAGATGGTGAAAATGTGAAGGAGAAGAAAAAGGAAAAAATATCAAAGAGCTGATTAGCTGTTCTAAAATGTGACCTAGTATAACTTCTTATATTGTATTTATTTTCTGCCGTGTTACAGCATACAGAATATGTGGTGCTGTGGCTTGCCTCTTTCACTTACTTGACCATTTCTTCACAATTTACTGTCTAAAAGATTACAGTAGTTTCAGGAATAGTTTGTGGGTTCCCACAATACACTTGAAGTACTTGTAGTTTCATTTTTTAGGGAATATAGGGCATGTGTATTTTTTGAAGGAAACTTGTTGCTGCTTACAATGAGGGAAAAGCCTTTTCCATATAGCTCTTAAGTAAAGATTGAGAGTTATTTACTGAATTGAGCATAGGCACCTAATGCAAATTTTATATCCAACTATTATTTCCATTTTAAAGAAATACATTTAGAAGCATCTATTATAGATGTGGGGGAAGAAGATAATGCAAATATTAATGAATTTTATCTTTTGAGTAAAATTGCGTGCTTGTTTCAATGACAGCTTTTATTTGCATATACATGGTTGCTACTGGTGCTCTTACATTTAAAAAAGAGCTACTATTGCAGAAACCCATAGTCTGCTTGCAGGCATTTTATGGATTGAACTGTCTTGAACAAACTGATTTGTATCAATCAGTTCTTAAAATGAAGCAGAAGAAGTTTCTGCTTTTTGTGAGACTTGTAAGTTGTGGTGGGAATTCTGTGCCTGGTGATGATGGACAGGATCTTCTGTCTGAGCAGGCATACAAATAATTTGGTTATTGGAATGTGTCTTTCTGCTGGGAATTTGTGATGCTTGGTTCTGCCTTCAGGTTTTGTCCCTCTTGTGGACGACTTTGAAATAATACGCATAAAATATTAATCATGGAAATTACGTGAGATAACATGCTTTTTCATTAGCCCACTCAGACACAGATTAAATTAGCATAGTTCCAGGTATCCTTATTGCCAGTGCTTGAATACTAAGGCTCTGTCAGAACAACTCTATAGATGTCTAGATACAGATCCTACAAAGATAATCTGTTTGACTGAGACTGTTGCCAGTGAGGTATTGTTGTTGATTAAACACGAATGTATGTTTTAACAAAAAAAAAAATCTTATTGGAATTTTATAAGGAAGAGGATTGTTGCAGTATAAAGAAACTGAAATTCTTGAGTTGTTTTGAATTAAGTTTCTTACCTCTTTTAAGACTATGAACTGAACTATTATATGGCCTTCTGATTGCATGGTGTGTTTTCTGCTTTAAATTGCTATTACAGTAGCTCTGAGAGTCCCTAACTGAGAGCAGATCTAGATTCCCTTTGCAGAGCATTTGAACTGTTAACTAAGCAAGACTTTGAATGATGCAAGATGAAATCCTGGTTGTACTAAAACAGGCTGCAGAGTTATGGTTGATTTAATTGAAGAAAATACTGTGCAAAAAATTCTTAGCTGAGTGAAATTTTAATGCTTGCTTGTTGTTTGTTCCACATTTTATCTTGACTGAGAGTGAGGATGAAGGCCCCAATAAGAGGTTATGTAAAAGGAAGTCTCCTCAAGTGTTCTTAAGGATTTTTTTATTAAGATGTATTTCTCTTTTTTTTGTTGTTTTGCAAGAAATGAACTAATTCAGTTGAGATTATTCTAATATTGTTCACTTGAGTCCTGAGAGAGCATTCCCCAAATGGGGAGGCATTGTGAGTAAGGACATTTCTAATTTGTGTCACTTATTTGTATTTCCAAGGATATGCTGTATCCTAAACCAAAATGATTCTGAAAATGTTTATGCATAACAGTTGTTGGGTAAAACTAGCAATTTTCTGAAAAAATGTAGTTTTGAAACTCTCTCTGAGTTGTAGCAATTAACCTACATGCACATTTATAATTCTAGAAAATGGACAGCATATTACATTCAAAGACTTGATCTGATAGACTCAAATTGCTTAAAACATCAGTTATTGAAGATGTCCCCCTGGGACTTTGAGAAACTATTTAACAGATGAAAGTACATTTTGAAAAGTCTGACCTTACAGGCAATCATAAAATGAATCAAAACAGTTCTTTCCTCCCCTGAAATGTACAGAGCCCATCTGTATCTAATCCAGTAATTATAGACTGAGTTCAATTACCTTTTCAAACTTGGAGCAGACTGGAGACTAGGCAGTGAACAAACATAGGGTTTTGTCTAGACCTCAATTGACCACAGTCTAAAACTTGAATTTATATCTAATTTTATTTTTAGCGTCGTTTGATAGTTTTTAAAGGATTTATTTTGCTACCTAGCTGTTAGATCGTGAAGGTTTTTATTTGTTGACTTAGTGTTTATGGCAACATTTTTTATTCCAGTGAAGTTAATAAAATGGCACCAAGTCCTAAGAGTTTACTGTATAAATAATTTTTAAATTTAAAAAAGTGTATTAAACAGCTCTTCTGAATCTTTAATATTGCCGCAATGAAATTATGAAAGAATCTGAACAAAATTATGTAATTTAATATCTGTGCTCATATCCATATATTTAATATTCAGATCAAAACACCCACCTTTGATGGTTTTGGCTCTTTTAGAAAAATGAACCCTGACTACTTGACTGCAATGTTACCAGTAGTTGAGAGAGATTAGAAACTGTGCTGAAAATAGATTCTTGATTATTTTATTAATTTATTTCAGTTAAAGCAAATAAACTATCCATCCAGCCACACAGGCAATGTTAGAGAAGACGTAGACAGCTGCAAATCGTAGAAGTTAATGTAAGTTATCACTTTGACCACCAAGTTGAAGCCCAGGCATCTTTTGATATTATCCCACAAGCAGAACAAACCACATAATATATAATAATGTATTATATAATATCCATCTTGCTGAGAGGAATCTCATGCTGTGTTCAGTGTCTGACATAACATTTCCAACAGGGTGTTGTTATTCCTTATAGGACAGCTCTGAGCAGCCTTCTCCTGGCAGGCAACAAAGCTGTGTAGTTTGCAGAGCCCAGTGCAGTGTACAGGACTGAGGTTGTTACAGAAGAACGTTTCCTATCTCTTGGGTAGCAGTGGAGGAGCAATGATTAAGGACAGAATCAATGCTTTATTTTTAGCTTTTAATTGTGCTGTGTGCTTTTGATAGATAGAATGGTGTTTCTGGGCAAGTGAAGCCTATGATAATTAGTGCGTTTAGTTTAACTTACTTCTTCTTAATAATAATCAGTATTTTGTAGCAGTTGCTGTAATTAGTTAAGAATGTGGTTCATGATGACTTCCAAGTCAACACATATTTGATGAATAAGGCACACTGTTCCAGTAAGTAGTAAATTTGACATGACAAGCAGGAGTCTTTTGATGTTTAATTGGCTTTCCTTGTAACACTTGAGGAAAAAAATGATCTAATGAATGTTGTGTTGACCGTAAAGCTGAAGCCCAAGAGATTGTATGGAATGTATTTTGTCTCCATATTTTGTAAGCATGGGAAAAGCTCTCTAATATTTCGCTTTTGGCGTGTTTTTTTGGGTGGGAGGTGTTTGGTTGGTTTGGGTTTTTAGTGTGTAGTAGTTTTCTGGATGAATGATACTGTTCTGAAGAGGTAATATGGAAATGTATAAAATTATATTCGTAACCATAATTTTAAAGCAAAATTTGTAATACTGTATTATCAGGAAATGTAGTAGTATATAATATCAGTCTGGTTTGTTGTTTTGCTTTTTTTTTTCCCCTCTCAAAAAGGAAGGACTGTCATGCATTCAGAAGCCAGGAAATCCAATTTAAATTTTCAGTCCTTCATCAGAATCCTATTTACAAAAGCATTGCGAAGTTCTTTATTTCTCCCTGCCTTAACTCCATGTCAGGAGCCAAGAAGACCTTCCAGCTGTTGCTAATAGCAAATGTCATCATCTGTTGCACAATTGTATTTGTAGTAGATTTATCATAGAAGATATGATTATAATCTGCTTTTAGTAAGTCCCCTAGCACTTTTTTTTTCTTCCTCCTCACCATAATGGCAACAAAAATTAAAATTCACCTAGAAATTCTATTAAAGTTTATGCTGCCATAGAATGTACCACCAAACTTCAATGGAAAGTAGGGGATGGTTGATGTAAGTTTCTGAATTTTTAATGATTCTGTGTTACAGCTTCATAGGATAAAATCTGCTGTGACCAGGATGCAGAATCTATTTCCTGTGCTCTATTTCATTTTATACAGCTTTAGTATTGCACAGAACTTCAGAAATGAAAGCATTTAAGACCAACAGCTGAAATGAGTATGTTCTGAGAGTAAACTAAGGCAGTACCTGTAGCCTGCAGGTTGCCTGAAATGAGAAGTCTAGATTTAGCACTGTGTTTGCATCTGGATAATTTTAATTCTAAGGGGTAGTGACACTACTGACCCCAAATTCTGAGGCTACTGTCAGTAACTTAAGAATTATGCTGGCTGCAATAGACAGAAGTTGTGTTACAGTAAAAAAGACTATTTCATACTCTCAAGATTTTTTATCACCACATCAAGTGTTTTTCCCAAGTGAAGGTTGGTTGGTTCAATTGCATCTCTTTGCTCATTAGAAAAAGGACTTTGTTTTGTGACTATTGCAAGAAACTACTGTTAATTTTCAGTTGCATTCAGACACTGCCTGATAGATTTTCCATTGTGTCCTTTGCATACGCTAGATTCGTAGTGTAAGATAAAAACAGTATTAAAAAAACTCCTGTGTTTTTAGTTTAATGGAAAGAGAAATTTTAAAAGTGAAAGCATTTGTCCCTCGTTTCAGTGGAGATTTGTGTGTTGGCTGTTTTCAAACCGGATCACTTGAGTCAGCTCCTGTAATTGTACGTGTCCCCTGCCTCGGAGCAGGCGCTCCAAACCCGGCGGACAGCACGCATCCTTTAGCTGCCTCTGTTCAAGGAAATACATTGAAATTCCCTTGTAAGATCGTTTTTAAATCTAAAGGGATATTAACTTTATTATAATCCCTGGTATTAATTTTGAAAATAAATGGAAGTTCTTCAGGAGTCGCCCTATTTTCTCCTGTTACACTTATTTAAAAGAAGTAACTTTCTTTTGCTTTTATTTGCTCCTTACTTTTTTGTCGTGTACTTTTCTTTCTGGTTCTGTGTATTGTATTTTGTCATAGGTTTCTGTTGAAATCTGTCACAATTTTAGTGTCACGGATTTCTTATTGTTGGTATTCTTAATCTGCTCTCCATTTGATACCTTTGTTACTATATTTATTTCCTGATTTTTGGCTGATTTTCTATGCATTACAGAATTAGTAGACTCTTTTTTTTATTTAAGTGGTAAGATATTGTTAACTACAAGAAGGATAATTTGGTTGCCGGCAAATACCTAGTCAGTTGTTTTACTTTCTGCAGTCGAAGGGAGGCTTTTTCCTCTTGTTGCTGTCTAATTTGTTGTGTAAGACTAAGGAATTCAAAGTGCTGTCTGTGTGAAGCTTAATCTTTAGAAATAATTTTTCCTTTCTCTTATTTTTCCACTCTTGTGCCGCAATGAGCTTTACCAGCTCCTGTTCCGTTTATTTTCTCTGCTTGACATTTACCACTTAATCCTGAACCAGTCTCTATGGTAGATTCTCTTGCTACTATTCAGTTTTCATGTTCTAATTGGGATTCATAGCCGTAACATTTTCATCTTAAAGTTGCTAATGAGATAGCTCCTTAGCAGGGAGGTACTTCATGTTTACCTTTCTCTTTCCTAAGCTCATGCTAGTGCATGAGCAGACTACTGATATACTGATGGAATGTGTTTCAGTAATACTGACTCATCTGTAATGCAGGGAAGAGCTGTAGAGCAGTGGCATGACATTTGCTAAATCAGGTGTTTGTAACCAAATAGAAACTGGAAAATGTATCACTTCTGTCCTTGACTTCAGAGTCTGTTCACTAATTCATTTAAGAGCTGTGAGACATTGTGGCAAATTGCAGTAGCATTTTAGTCTAACCTTGAGTGAAAATTGTACAGTAACTAGTCTCCATCTTACAAGAGATGCTCTGGTTTCTCCATTTGCTTGTCTGCTGAAACACAATTATTTTTCGTCCAGTTGTTCTGTTATTTGCCCACACAATGCAGTACCATTTAGCTACTGCAATCCAACCTGGGCAATCTAGTTGTTATGGCAAAAGACAGAGATAACATTGTTTTGCTGTGTGTGCGTTGGTTAAATACAGTGGAACTGTTTGATAGACACTGAGTATTAACACAAAGCATCTTAATAAGTTTTACAGCTTAATCTGTAAGCTCCTGGACAGTTTGTGTGTGTTTACTTGTTGACATGGTGGTGGTTTACTTACTTGATGGTTTCTTCTTGCCCTACAATGCTACATTGCTACAGCAATGGCCAAATGAGTATCAGCAGAAAGTTGTGAAAAGAAGGTCTCCATGAAAATGTTAACATCTATGAAATGTGTGTGCCCCAAACAGTTGAAAAATTGTGATGTTGCCTATAAAATAAAAAGTTGGACAAAGGAAAGTAGTGCCAGTTTTCTTCTAACAGAGTGTTTCAGGTAAAATAACTCAAATTCATTTTGTGAAGTGTTTTAATAGATTTTTGTCTTCTGAAGCTCTTCTGATTCATCAGTTTGTATCTGATGACTATGTCTTTTTCATTGCGCTGGTGGTTTCTGTGATCTCACCCAGTGTACTTAAGGTGCTGGATAGCTGATGTGGCTCTCACTGCTAAGTCCTTATGAACAGGAATCTGTCGATAAATACATGTCACTGTCTCTGTCACCATCTTGTTTCCTAAGATTGGCATACAGCTGGCTGGGCACTTAATAATTTCAGACTGGATACTGTGTTCCTTTCCTGAGCAGCCATGAGGATAATGCTGTAGTTTACAGCCCTGCCTGGAACCTCAGTCTTAATGCAGCAGTATACAGTGGTGGTGTGTCTCAGTGCAGATGCTGTTTCATTATATTTCAGCCAACCCTTTTGTTTCATTTTCTTGTGTCTCGGTTTTGCCTTAGTTTTTGTTTGTTTGTTTCTGTTTCTCTCCCTATTTACACACTGTGTGTTTTCTTTTCTGTGGATGTGTACCATCAAAAAGCCACCGATTTTGTGAAGTTGTGGGCTCTTATGAATTTGAGGTTTTCTAGAGATAGATAAAACTCTTTCAGAAATTAGTAATATGTTGCAGGGAATGGTAGCCAATTACAGGATACAGGTCAGTTAACTAGGAGACAGAAAGAGATTGTTGTATTTAGAGGTGTCTTGCATGATCTTGTAAAGTTCACTTCAATGAGTCTCTTTTGGCATTTGCATGGCAAGCCAAGCTTCGTTTTGTCCATGTAAGCCTTGGTTTGGCTGAGTCTCCTAGATCATTCTCTCCTACAGACTGAGTTAAAAAAAGGAGACCAGGGGTGTGTACTCTCGATGTTTTCAGAGTTTGTACTCTGCCTTATGAACAGTTACTCTCTGACTAGAAACTTTTAGCTTTTAAGCAGCTTAATTTTTTTCTTTTGTTTGATAATGTTTTTGTCATTGTATAATAGAATAATTGAGTTCACAGTTTAGTTGTAAATAAGGCTGAACTTTATTATTTATTTCTATTATTTTCCTTATACGGTTTGATTATTTTCTATTGATATGGTCAAGGAAGGCTTACATGGTGACTTACATGCAGATTATATAACCACCAAAAATGCTACAGAATAGTTTATTGTAGAACATACAGGAATTAGAAAGATTATTTGTTAAACTGTATTTTTTTAATCAAGTTTCTTTCTACTGTTACTCCAGTATTTTTCGCAACTTTATGTAGCTATGACAGCTGTTCCTACAGGAAACTATTTCAGTCTATTGCGATGTGAATTTTTTTATAGATTTTGGGCTATTTTTTTTTTTTTTTTGATGTTACATTGTAAAGCACATCAATGTTTCCTCATGTGAACTTCTTTCCCTTGCTTTTTGCAAATACAACAAATGCTGTTGCTCTTTTAACTCTTACTTAACTAACCTATAAATACTTAATTAGTTTAACTTTGAATTTCTTTATGTAGCACAATTGTTGTTGAGGGTCAGCATGCTGGAATGTTTCAGGCAAACTTGTAAATACTTAGTCTATAGGAGCCACTATTTCTGAACATTTTTTAGCTATGCTGACATATAAAATGCTTTCCAGTTTGTGCATTTTTATTCTCTGCTATTCCCAACCTTTTTATATGAGAAAACTCATAAAAAATTTTGCTGTATTCCCTTGGCCTTGCAATGTCAAAGAAGTTTCTCCTGATTGCTTTTATCATTAAAAGTGTTTAATATATATATATATATATTAGCTTTTTAAATCTGAAAATCCTCAGCTTCTTTTTTTAGTGATTGGCATTTATATCAAGTAAAATTAAAACTCAGATATCTGAATACTTTGTTCAATTTGGTTAAATGAATATGATTAAGTTGTAAGAAGTAGCCCATCAAGTAAAGTCTTACAACTGCATACAAAGCTGTCTGTGGAATTAAAAAAACAGAAACCCAACTTTCATTTGCAATAACACCATTCTGATTTTCATTAAATAAATTATGTTTTACTCGATTTTGTTTAAACTCTAGATTAATTTCTATGGTTACAGTGGATATAAATCTCTAGATTGCCTTTAAAAGGGATTGTTTATTCAAAACAGGACTGACAGTCTCTCCTCAAGAGCAGCTATTACTTAATTTTATTTTTCTAAGTTTAAATGCTTAAAAATATTTTTAATGATACCCCAAAGGCATCATAAAAAAGTAAAAATAATTATACTCTAAAATTACCAAAATTACAGGAAGTGGACATTTAAAAAAATCTTACTGAGATTCATGGCTAAGAAAAAGTGAGGAAGGAAAAGTGCCTTACTTCTCAACTTGAAATCTTGTCAGGGATTTCTGCTTTCAGTGATTAAAAATAATGTGTTTGAGCATTGATTTCCCTTTTATTTACAGCTAACACTTTCCCCTCACAAATTCTGCAAGCACTTTCTAGAGAGAAATTTTTATGTGGCTATTTTTTCAGGTAGAAATTATTCTCCCCATGGTGGGGGCATCTTTTTCATAGGCAAAATAGCTGGCAAATACCCCTAGGCAGTTGAAAACCAGCATGAAAAGCATTTTATGATGAATCCTAGGGTTCAGAGATATTTTGTTCATATGTTACCTTGGGAGTGTAGTGGTCATTTGGTAGTTAACTTAATGGAAATATGGAAGAGCAGTGTGTGCTCTGCAGGAAGAGATTCTTCTCTTGGGCTTGGGTCTCGTCAGAAGATTCTCGAGTGGGAACAAGACAGGGTGTCTTTGTTCTGTGATGCTTGTAGCCCCACTGGTACTCTGATAAACTACTAGCCCTTGCTGTAGAGTTGAGAACGTGTAATGGTTTCCCTTGATAACAATTTATAAGACACTTGTTTCTCAGAAAGGAACAGGATGAAGGGAATTGGATAATATTTGGATTTCATATTGACTGTTAGTATTCCTCTCTGGTCCAAGAGTTATTAAAAGGATTATCTTTTTTCTTTTTTTTTTCTTTCTTTTTTTTTTATTTTTTAGCTATATTTTTTCTCACCTCAGTTTGCTGTTATAAGGACTAGTGGAGAAGAGTTATTTTCCCCAGGGATGGAGGAATTATTTTTTTGAACGCTTCTATTTCCTAGGTGCTCTAACAAAGTAGTAGTGGCTTTCTCAGAAAAGGCAGTGAAGCAGAGCATTTGGAGTGGGGCAGAGGAGGAGATGTGTGTGCCTGATGGAGCAGCTCTGTCTGGGTTTCCTGAGGATATGAATGCCTCTCTCAGTGTGTCACTCTGCCTCAGCCGTGGAAGGACTTATGGCTACCAGGGCCCAGGAAGTTCCTACCATTTAGGGCAGAGGATCCAGCTCTTGGGATTTCCTGTTACATGAGAAAAGGGGGCAGAAAGGGCCCTTTGTCTTAATTTTTATGCTGATACCATAAAGCACTTGGATTAAATGTGTACAGAATTGGCTTATTTCCAATATATTTATTTATTGCTTTTGTGCCTGATCGATACATGTTGTTTACATAAGGATTAATAAACATCTCATTTCTGACCGGGTGTTTTTCCTGGTGTTTTAGTGGGGGAAAAACTTATTTGGTATAAATGCTAGAGCAACCACTAAAGTAATGTTCAGTCTGTATAATACAAATGAAGGTTTTGAAACATACTAGAAGTATTTTTGCACTGAGAACATTATTGTACCAATGATGAAAATCCAGGAAAATACTTTCCCGTCTGAATAGTATTTGACAAGAGTTGTAGGATTTTGAGACAGAATTGTGTTGTCTGTTCGTGCTCTGTATCAGTTTGGGTGTATGAATGTAAATACACCGAAAATGTAGAGCTCTGAGTGGGAAGGGCTTGGCAGGCGGACTGCGGAGCCTGAGCGAGGCTCAGCTCTGGCCGCTGCTTCAGGGAGCGCGGCCGCGGCGGTGGCTCTGCCCCGGCCCCGGCCCCAGCTTCTGCCCCGGCCCCGGCCCCAGCTTCTGCCCCGGCCCCGGCCCCAGCTTCTGCCCCGGCACCGGGCTCAGCCTCGGCACCGGCTTCGGCCCCAGCTTCTGCCCCGGGCTCGGGCTCGGCCCCGGCCCCAGCTTCTGCCCCGGGCTCGGCCCCGGCCCCAGCTTCTGCCCCGGCCCCGGGCTCAGCCTCTGCCCCGGCACCGGCCCCGGCCCCAGTTTCTGTCCCGGGCTCAGCCCCGGCCCCAGCTTCTGCCCCGGGCTCGGCCCCGGGCTCAGCTCCTGAGGTGCCCTGCAGTGGCTTACGCTGAAAGAGATTGTTTGGTCCCAAAGTGAAGCACATGCATGTGGAATTACCTGAATTGCACTGCAAAAACCTTTCAGAAAATCAAAATATTTAATAATAATAGTCAGAAAGAGTAACCATTTATTACTGAACGTTAAGTGAGACTGGACATCTCTCTATATCATAGAACATCATCCAGTCAAGAAAATGTAGTACTAAAATGAGCTCAGACTGTGAGAACAAGGGACAAGGAAAATGCCTCTTACAGAAAGACACAAGCAACGTTGAATGCAGTTACTGAAAGGTTGTAATGAAGCATTTTCAACAGCAGTGGTAAAGGCCAATTTTTGCAAATACGTATTTTGACCAATTTCCTTGTATCTCTCAACCAAAACATTCCCCACAATTGTTGTGGAGTGTATATTTTAGTCAATGAGGTTTTGGACGATTGTGTTAAACTATAAATGTTAAAGTTATGATTAGAGTTTGACAATGAACAAGGAAAAGGGAAATAGTAAGTTTTATTAAAATCAGATGTTGTGCCTTCTTTTTTTAATTGAAAGTATTTGTTGCCGCTGACAATAAATGAAAACTAGTTACTAAAACCATTTAGCGTGATGCTACATTGTAGGAAGCCTACTGTTAATTTTTTCAGATCATCTCATGCTCCTATTGACTGTCTACAGGCCATTTTCAGACTATCAAGATGTATGTGATGGTGTCAAACCAGTGTGTCCCCACAAGACCTAAGGAAACAGTGACGAAATTAATGCAGAACTCTATCTTAGAAACTATGTGTATCACATTTTTCTGGTTCAGAGTTGAAATTCAGTATTTATAAGTAATTACTCTAAAAATAAGACTTTCTTTCCTTTCTGTTTACAAATGTCTGAAGTACAAAGCGTTAGAAACAGTTTTAAGGATATACAGTATATTTGAGGATAATTTCCTAAAAACACCAAAAAAACCCCAGTGACTCCACCTAGGTGGAGCTTGCTGCCAATAGCATACACATTTTTAAAACATTTATCAACCTTATCCCCAAATAACCCTCCAGTGAAACCTTAATCCAGTGGTAACACTGGGTACTTTCAGTTTTTATTGTGGTCAGTGGGGAACTGGAGTTTTTGAGCTCTTGGTTCTTAATCTTGTTTTACTCTTCTAAGAGTCTTGAATGACAGATGTGAGCAGCTGTGTCACAAAATTGCAAGAATATTTTTTTCTTTATATATTTGACTGAATCTTACACTCCGGATTATTTTTATGGAAAGCATAGTAAGATGAAATGTGAGGCTTTTAGGCCGATAGTTACTGACTACCAGATTTTCAATTGCAGGTAAGTAACAATGAATAAAAAATAAAAATAACCAAATGCAGATCTAAAGTGCACTTTAGAGGCAAAATATTTAAGTGTAAACTGACAGTAGCATGAATCAATGAGACAATTTTTGAACCGCAGAAGTATATCTAAAAATATGTTAAGTAAAGCAAGAAGTAAAATAAGAAAAGGTTTAAAACCAATGGGGGGGATTTTTTTTGTTTGTTTTAATGTACAAGACAGTGCTCTTTTTCCTTTTTGACAGTTTGATATTAAGCAAAATGAAGTGATTTCTACTCCAGACCAGGTGTCAGGAATTGGCTTTGCTTCTTACTGCAGTTTAAAGGTTTCTTAATCACTTTGTTAATGTGCACCAAATACTGCCTGTGGTATTCTGCAGACAGGTTTTAACTTCCAATATTCCACAATGGCTAATGAAATCTTCTGTGATGATTCCTTAAAATTTTACTTTTATTTTGTATTAAAAAAAGGGTTTAAATTAGACAAATATTGATAATAGTAAACATTTTTAAATATATTTTTAAAAAATTGTATTATCTTTACCTTGAAGTTTCAAGTAGCCTCACTCTTCCTTTTCGTGGCTTTTACTTGAATTAATTCAGTTTTGAATGTTTTTATCCCATATACCACACATTTTGGTAACATGACTTCCCCATTCTTGGTTAATTCCTTTGCTTCAAATGCAAGACTACTAATAAAATGCAATAAAAAATGTTTCTCTGCCCGTTGCTGTAATGTATATGCTGATGTAAAGCAGAAACTGAACAAAGTCACAATTTTCCTGAGATTAGAGGTAGCCAGGCTGGCTGTCTCCTCGCCTCCTGCTCCCCGCTTCCAGCTCCGGGCCACCCCCACGCCACAGTTTAGATATTATTTGCTCTTTTGGGTCTCAGATTACGAGAGCAATTGATCTGCGTGACCTATTTTAGAAACTTTCAGGTTTGCTGGGGAAACCTAAACCAAATGTATCCCCTCAAGAGACAAATCAGCTGCAAACTGGCCGGTGGATGCGTGGAGGCGGCCAGTGTCCCTGCCGTCAATCCTGGGGCCACAGCTCCACCTCATGGCGTGCTGGGAACTCGCCAGCAAATCCTTTAAAGAACAGTATTCACACGGTTAAATTCAGAGTTCCGGCTCCCGATTCAAACTTTGGTTTAATTTAATTGGTTTAATCTCTGTTACATCTCACTGTACCAGCGAATTACATAATGTCATCTTTCGAAGGTTCTAGTTCTGAAATGTGGAATCCAAGTAATAGTGCTTTTAATACAGAAGTTTTGTCAGTTCTTAGCAACATCCAGCAAGAGCCTGTTCATTCAATGGGCTGACAGTGCCTGAAATATAACCTAGGTAAAATATAACCAGTGTGGAACCTGGCCTGTCCTGTGTTGTTGTATTTTTAAAAAGTTGATATATCTGATCAAAGGTAGTTTGTACTGGAAAAGTTCTCTGTAGGAGTATTTCTGCATCAAAATGTTTCTAACTAGTTTTCAACTGTAATAGTTTAGGTAAGAGCCAAAGCTCTTATTTTAAAATTTATTTAATATAAATTGTGCTTCCATTTATAGTGTCAATTCTGTTTGGGTTTTACTCCAGGCTTCTGAAAACACTCACCTTCATTACATGCACTGACCATGGAAAATTTCCTTTTTTTTTTTTTTGTAATTTTTTTGTTAATATGATTTAGACGTTTTAACAAGTTTATGTTTTGATTACTGTATTTCCTCCTAGATTGTACTTTTTTTGGTCAAAAATACGCAGTTCCTATTCATAAGCTGATGTCTTACTGAAATTCAGGATTTCCCTTGAAATAGGCAATGGGGATGTTTGGCTTGACTATATGTTTGGAAGTGAAAACATGATAGGTGTCTAGATATTGATATTATAGCAATCTTAAATTTTCCACTTTTTGCAAAGGGGCTTGTAGAATATAGTCACCTTTTCATGAAGCTATAGATAGAATCTATTTATGTAAGGCATTGGAGATAATGTTTTTCAAACACTGGAAAATTAAATATAAAATTTTGCTTAGGGTTTTTCCCTTCCTGTTTTTAGGGTTACTATAGCACCATAGTCAGCAGTGCTTGTTAGTGCTGCCGAATCAACATGTAAATACCATGTCTCTCAGAACTTTTACAAAAGCCTTTCTATTTTGTTTTGGTTTTAAGTAATTTTTAGAGTTTCTTTTAACAAAGTACACCTTTTAAAAAATTCAGAGTGGCAATACAGCGCGAAGTGTAACAGTCAATTTTATACGGTAGGAAATAGTTGTGCATTGTTCTGATGGAAGAGTAAATTTGATAAAACGCTATATTTGTTCAATGAAAATGACTATTCAGCACGGTTGAATTCTCTCTACAATATGTCACGGGAACCTACTCCAATCATTTTAATCGTAAACAATGCTGCTGCTTCTTGCAGTGGGTTAAATGCATGCAAATTGGAACCTACTGTTTCATGAGTGATCAATTCTTTGTTGGGAGTGGGAAGAAATGCTGTATGTATTGCTGAGCAACTGAGGGAAGCATAGTCAGCGTCTTCATTCTAAAGTCTCTGCCTCTCATCGAGGTGCTGCTTTGCAGGCAATGCTTTCTTGTTTCTCATCTTTTTAAATAACAGCCTGCTCTGAAATCATTAGAAAAATCTAAACAGAGGAACATCTACCACTTCTAGTGCAGACCCCAAGTATAAATAGAGCTATGCATGCCACCTGTGGTAGCAGATGGCATCCATTCACAGCTTCCTTTTGTGTTGGACCTGCATTAGATGAAATAATTGCTTTTATGATTTAATAAGAATTGTTTAAAAAATCTGTAGTGACAATAAAGCACAATATGTATTAAAGAGATAGTTTACAGTGAGGATCAAGTGCAAACTGGAACCTAAAGTAACTTTTAAAAAGTTTCATTACAGGCTTCAATGTGAATTTATAGTGTTTTTCACTTGCATGATGTTGATGCTTTTGTTTGCCACATAGTGGCAAACTGCTGCTGCTTCACTGTAGAGAATGAATTGGGTTTTGATGATCAGAACTACACTTGGGAGTTTTTAAATACTACCTGGCATCTGCAGATTCAGTACCTAAGCCTAGGAGGTTATCATGTTGAATTTTTAAGTTGTAATTAAACATACCTTATCCATTCATGGCAGATGCATCTTGTAGGAAATTTCCTACTTGTGCTTTTCAGCTCCTGCCCTCCCTTGGTGGCACCCTACTGGTGCTGATACAGGTATTTGTGGAGGTGAAATGAAGGAAACCAATTCTTTCCAGAAGAGTAATTTAAAAAAACCAAACAAATTCAGTGTTTTGGGGTGTGGTATTGACCCTCAAGGGAGTGTCAGTGGGAATGGGAAGAGAAAAGGGAGAGCCTGGAGTTTCTGAAGTGGTCTTCATTGTTAGAAGGAACATAACCCACTGTATTCTGGTAGTGAACAGAAGCTCAAGAAGATGCTGTTGCTGTAATAATATAACTGGTGCTCACAATATTGTGAGGAAAGGTATTTTATTCCCCTGATTCCCTTAGAAATGTCAGTTATCTGGAAATTCAGCCCTGTTCTTCCCTGTAATGTAAGTTTAGTTGTTATGTAGTGCAAGAGTGCTGCAGCTATGAAGGGCTTTTCTATAATCTCTCCTATCTCTGTGGGGGTGGGGGGGGGGGAAGAAAGGAAATAATTTCTTTATTTCAGGGTTGAAGGAAAGGCTTATTTCTCTATTCCAGAAATTCAAAGAAAAAGAAAGTCAATTTCCAGATGCAAAGAATGAGAACCATGAGGAGAGGGCAGTACTCAGATGTGTTTGTGCTTCTTCAAATTGCTCTCATCTATCCTTTTGACACCTGTGTCAACTGGTGGTATAATGGTTTTGAAAACAGCCATGTAGAGCAAATTGGAAGTTGCAGTTATGATGGATGGGTAAATGGAGTGGAAAAATGGGTGTGCTGAAATGCAAGTGGGATTTAAAATTCTACTAGATCTACTAGAAAGATTAATTAGAGAAGATACAAAATCTTATCCCAGAGGCAGTGGAAAGCAGGGTGAGAAAGACAGACTGGCCAAGAAAACTGTTGCAGAAGGGAAGACTTGTTTTTACAGAGATGAAGTTAGGTTTGGCCTAATTCACAGTGAATTGCTAATGATATTAAAACCCTCCTAAAGTTAAAATATTCTTTAGCTATGTTAATAAAAAGAAAATTAACAAAAAGTGTGGATTTATCATGCAATTGGAGTATAGATGAGGAATGGTTTAGTTATGGACTCTAGACTAAATTAATAAGGAAAAAGCCATGGACCAGAGGGGCAAAGGCAAGGTACATACTGCGATCTAGAAAAAATAGTAGAAAAAAAAGGTGTTTCCAGCAGAAATAGTTACAAAGTAACCAACACCAATGAATGCCTTTCTAGTCATTTGCATTGGAAATGGATGGATACAAACTGGAACAAATGAAGAGGAAAGCTGTGGGTTCTGCAACTGCAGAATTGTTTTGTGAGAAGGAAATAAAAGTTTGGGGTTGTTTGTCTGGGCTACAAAAGATAGATAGATAGATAGACAGACAGACAGATAAATAGATAGATAGAAAGAATTACTGACAGTCAAACACATGCAGGGAAGCAGAACTTCTAAGGGAAAGGACCATTCTGAAGCAAGAAGAGATGTATAGAAGTTGGTAATCAGTAAGCCTGGAAATTAGACAATAATTTGACAGTAATAAGAGCAATAGGATTCTAATAAAACCACTCAGTTGTAATAGGAAGAAGCTTTATTCCCTTTAGGCTGAAGCTTGATAACTTTGTAAAGAGTGTATGGTGGGCCTCTGATAACACCAGAATAATTGCAAGTTGATGACCCTGGAGATCTCTTCAAGATTTGTGTTTGTATAATGAGGGATATTTTGTGTCTGTGGAAAATCGGGCATCATACAGAAAACCAATCAGTTTTTAAAAATAAGATTAACATTCCCTCCCTTTAATACTAGTGAAACCTTCTTTTTAATAAAAGAAAAGTTAATTTTGCTCATATAGTTATGATAAATTGAATTCAAAGCTATGCCAGTAGTACATGGTAACAAAAGGCAAAAGAAATATCTGCAGTGCAGGATTGCAGAAAATGCTATTAGAATTTGAGGGAAAATAAAACAAGAAGTCTCACTTTTGATGCAAATCTTGGGAACTAAGAGCTTGATGTGAGTAAGGGCATAATGGTGTCATTCTAAATTCATGAAAATAGCTTTGCAAATGAAGGAGAGGCAAAGTGGGGTCAGTGCAATTCAAACACATGATGACAATTTTAGCCTAAATAGAATGCTCTTTGTGACTAGATGAATTAATTACTGTAAGACAGTGCTCTTGCTTGTCATTCTGATTCTTTCTGCTTGTTAATCACTCCTAAATTGTACCTATTGCAGTAATATTAAGATTTATTTCTTACAAAATTTTGCTTATCTATATTCTAGTTTAGTGCTTATGCATTAATGTAAATGTTTTGGAATGTTTCTTATTTTACATTTGTTTTGTCATCTGTGGTACTTTCTGCCTATTAAGGATTATTGTTCCACTGGAACACTGTATAACTGTTTTAGATGTTTTGCTTTCATAGTCAAGCTTGATTTATCTATTCAGCAAATTTAATGACATACCAAGTCTGAGCTGAGAAAGAGATTATACAATATCTGTAGAAATCTTAAGTTCAAGTGGTGATGAGAAGGAGTGTTTTTAGAAGGATTTACTCTTTGTGCCTCATTGGTCTTGTAGCAATTGCAGTATTTCCCTTGCAGTGTATAATGATGCTAACACACTTTGGGAAACTCCTGAAGGTACTGACAGAACACAGTTTGCTATGAATGGGATGAAATTTCCTGTGTTAATCACACAGAAAATTTGAAACATGAGGACTGGGAAAATCCTTATCCAATATGATGAATTATAGAGCAGAGAAACAGAGCAAATAATAATAATAATAGGGAAATGGAGGCTTATTTATTTGCACAAGGGAACACTTATCTTGAGTTGTACAAATTACTGTGGTCTTACTGAGTGCATTTTTTTCCTTGCACTTTTTTTCAAAGAGCTGCTTTTGAAAAAAAATAATTGGGGGAATTAATCTTCTATTTATCCAAACTATTCTGTGTTCTTTCTCCATGGGTTTTTTTGTTTGTTTAATTGCAAAGACCATTTGCATGAAAATGGGATTTTAAGACTTGAACAGTTTCTGATTCTTTTTCCCAGATACATGGAGTAAACCACATTTGTTGTAAATGAAAACAACTTCTGTTTTGTAAAATTCCTTGCATGCTTTGTTTACACAGAATTATTAATTAATATTTGAGAATATAGTTTTAAAAGTTGCCTTGGAAAATATATACTGCTAATGTATAGAATTCTCTTCCCTTTTCCCCTTCCCCATCATGTCTCCTCATTTCTCTGGTGAATTAAGCTACACTTCTGTAGTTCCTCCATTCTCTAAAATAAGCAGCATCTTATGCTACACCAAGTCTTTTAAATCAGACTGGAGTTTGTAAAAGTTGTTTCAGATTTTTTTTTTTTTTTTTGCTTTCTAAAAGATCTTTGTAAAGATCTCTTAAAAAAGAAAATAAAGTGATTTATAGTAAAAGTTATCCAGACTGAGGTGGAAATTCAGAAATGGAAATTTGATTGGGATGTATGATCTGGCAAAGCTTACTAATGATTATCAGATAGTAGAGATACTATTTTAGTTTGGGCACAAGCTGGTCACTGTATTATGGCAAAAGTAGAAGCAAGATGGTCACTACCTTGCCATACAAGTTTGATAGCTGAACTTGAATATATATGGCTGATCAGTAAAGAGTAGAAAAATTTCTTGTGCGGTCTTCCAAAATTAATTTATTTCCAAAGTGTGCATTAAATTCTGGAGTCATTATATTATGGATTGACAATTTAGATAATGTTTTATGTTACCACTTTTAATATTTTTAATGTTGAATATTGTAGATATATTTACTGTTTAGCTTATGCTTTTGGGGAAGAAGTTGTGTTTCTACTGCTGTTCTCCAAGCTGTACCTTCATACTACAGATCTTTTTTAGATAATTTTTTGTGTATTGACTGCTTGGAAAAAATGTGAAAATTTGAGTATAAAAGAGTAAATTTTATTACTCTATTTAATTATAGAATAAGAAATTAATGAATTCATGTTTGAAGTGTGAAATACTGAACTTCTAATATAAAATTATCAGCTATCTGAAATTTTATGATGATTTCTATTTGTTTAGATTTCTCATATTGGAAAGCTGAAGGATTTTCTTCTACAACACAGAAAGGATTATATTAATGCTTATAGGTAAGTGTGCACTGTGTTTAAATGGGTTTATTTATTTATTTATTTATTTATTTACCTTAACGCTTATAAAGCAAACAGCTTTAAAACCTATAGGCATAATGACTAAAACCAAAACAGGGATTGTTATTAATTGACTTATTGGAAACCACTATAAGATGGAGGAATAGTGGTGTCACAAGAAAACAGGGTGCCTGAGTAAAGGATTTGAAGATGATTTCTGGCTCTTTGGAGTGAGTTCTGAAAGAAAACAGTCTGGTGGCTGAAGTCCCACAGCGCTGAAGGACCTGCAGAGTAAGTTCTGAAGGGGTGCCTGGGACAGCAGGGCAAACCAGGTTTTCCCTTTTACTCTGTGATACTAAACCTACCTGTCATGCCAAAGCATAAAGTCAGTAGCATCAGCGGGTTCTGGAGGACAATGATGCAAATTCTTCAGGCTCTGGAATCACAATTCCAGATGAGGGGCACCAGTGAGGAGATGGTATCAGGGAACAGTAGCACAAGATTTATTTTTCTGTGACAAACACTGTAGGCTTCAGCTCCAGTAGTTGCTGTGTGAAGAAAGTTTTGATTCTCTTCAGCCACTGGGAAGCATTCAAAGCTTCTGTGTCTGTTTACTTGTTGGTAACTTTAGTAGTAGGATTTTTAGAAAACTAAAATGCATATTTGCAAGTTGATGTTTGTAAGAAAAATATAATATCTTCTGGTCTGCAGATACTAAAGTTATCATAAGATCTAAATGTTAGTGCAAGCTTGTATTTTGATGATCTGAGTACAAATCATTGTAGCATTTGAGTAATGTAAAATTTGTTTTGTGGTGAAACCTTGTTACATGCAAACCTGGTGAATCATCCCTGTCTGCATTCCAGTTCTGACACAGCCCTGACTAAAGCTGAACTGTTGATTCAATCAAGGTAGACAAAATGCAGCCTAGAATCATTTTGGGTTAAAAGCTTTCTGGATACCAAATAGAAGTGCTATGCAGACAGATACCCTTTCCCCAGAAGAAGACAGTGAGAATAGAGCATATATTAGAGAATAGAGAATATATTCCTTAGGTTCAGTCCATATTGGAGGAGCAGTTTTTCTGGGAAACAACTCTAATCCTGAAAGGCTCTGTCACAGTAACAGCAATACTACCTCATCAGTGGAATCAAAGTATGTTCTGAGTAAGTAATCTGAAGACTTCTGGCATCCTTTTTTGTCTCCACAAGAGCTTGAAAGCAGTATTTTGTTATTTTGAAAACAAAACAAAAATGGAAGATGGCTTCTTTTGTATGAGAGGCTGTGGGAGCTGTTCAGTCAGTGCTGGTGAAAATGCAGCTCAGGGTGTGCACAGTGCTGTGTCTGAGGTGGATGAGGGATGCTTTTCCAAGAAGCAAGCAGAAGTACTGCACAGCTCCATGTTATGACTGGCTCTCTGCTTTTTACTGCCTGTTGGAATAAGGCATGAACAACACTAGGTGGAGCCAGCAATTTATTACTGACAAAACTGGGTGTGCTGCATGAAAACTTCGTGTGCATGCAGAGGATGAGAAACTGCAAATAATTCCAGTAAGAGCAGCCAGTAGTGATGAAATTTTGGGTAATGTTCGTATTTTATTAACAGTAGAGTGCATAAAATGAAAGTGATTAGAGTAAAAATATGTTCAGGTTATTTAAATTTCCAGGAGTTTTTAATGTTCTTTTTGTAAGTAAGTTGCAACAAGTTATCATAGTAATTCTCAGTGCTTTTCACCTTCCTCTCCTCCCACCCAAATCTTCCTTAAGGAGAGGAAAGAAGTGTCATTTCCTTTATTAAGCCTTAAAATAATCCTGCAGATCTCATTTGTAACTGCAGTTGATTCTGTTCTTAATGGTCAAACTTAAATTGTTTATGTTCAATTTGACATTAAAATGTCAAATGATTACTTGTGCTCTTCTACTTCATGAATGCAAAGAGCATCATAGCATCTGTGCTGTCAGTCTTGTGGTCTTAGCATATGCCTCACTCGCTCAAGACAGCAGTTTTCACAACTCTTCAGTATTTAAGTAATGGGAACAGTTTTTGAACAATTTAATACCAAAATGCTGTGCTGAAACTTATGTAGGAGATGTCAAATTTCATGAACAAAATGACTACATTGTATTTTGTCAGTTCTATTGTTTGTTTTCACAACTATAGCATGTGTTGGTGAAATTAAGCTTTTGAGTTACCAGGCCTTTTAAAACTTCTTTGTAATGTGTTACAATCAGGTTCTTGATTGCTTCTTTGACCTTACCTTTGAAGACTATGAATTCTTTAGTAATGGAGTTTTTATTTTTGACATACATGAAATATTCTGCTAAAGAGGGAATGTCTTTAATTCATTTTTAGAGGAAAATTTTTAGCAGTGAGAAAGTAATTTGGAAGAGTGGTTATTTGAAGCCAAGGCCCTGGCCTATTTTATCAAACTTTAACTACTTAACTGAAATACCTAAGCTGATGTAGTAATTGCTTATTCACCTTCCTTCTTTTTCATTTGGCTATTACTTCCATAATATCTAAGTGGCAAAACACAGGAAATTCTTGAAGTAGTGACCTAAGCTTGCTGGCTTACAGGCACTGCACCTTTATACTCTCTTGTTTATTAGAATTTATTTCCTTTCTCTTACATGAGGGTTTTTGCCTTCTGTGATAAGGAATTTTTTGTCATGGTTTTAACCCCAGCTGGCGGCTCAGCCCTATAGAGCCATTTGCTCACTGGCCCCGTAGTGGGATGGGGGGGAGAAAACTCATGGGTTGAGATAAAGGGAGTTTCATAGAGGAAAAAAAGCCACATGCCCAAGCAAAGCAAGGAGTTTATTCACCATGGGCAGGCAGATGGGCACCCATCCCCAGGAAAGCAGGTCTCTATCACACTTAACAGTGATTTGGGAAGACAAATACCATCACTCCAATGTGTGTCCCCCCCACCTGCAGCCTTCTCCCTGGTGGGGTGGGATGCAGAGCAGAAAAGGCCTTGGCTCTGTGTAAGCATTGCCCAGCAACAACAAAAACATCCCTTATCAGTGCTGAGTTATCAGCACTGTTTCTAACACAAATCAAAACACAAACCCTGTACTTCCTGCTGGGAAGAAAGTGAATTCTGTCCCAAGCAGATCCAGGTCTGTTCTATCCCAGGCAGTGCACACAAGTTGATCACTCTTCCTGGAAAGGAGAAGACAGGGACTCTTGAGTCCTGAAGCTGTATACAAAACGTGGGTACTTTTTCATTTTTTCTTATTAAGCAATAACTTCTATCAGATGAGGATTTCAGATGAGGTCCCATTTTTAGTATATTGACTGCTATACATTCTCTATTCTCCCTCTCAGTCCATTTGCTATAATGCTTTCCTACACTGCTTTTTACACTGTGCTAGGAGAGATCCTGTCTTCAGTCTTTGGTAACTTGTCTGATGTCTCATCTGTGAACAACTTGTGCCTTTGCTTTTCATCATCATCTCCTTCATGTCTTTGATCACTGAACCACTAAGGCAATTCATATGTTTGTGTTAATATACTTCAAGGAACTAGCTGTAGTACCTTAACACCTGGAAATCTGAAATGATCCTCTTGGGATTCCTTCACAGCCTTCAGTTTCGCTGAAGGATCTTTCAAGGTTTAGACTGTTTAAAGACCTACTGTTTTAATGAAAATGTTTAATTGGAAAGGAATTGTGAGAATTCTAGATTTTTATCACAGAACACCTCATACTTAAAAGAAAAATACTTGCGAGAAGAGCTTTCCATCTGGGATTATTAGACATCTAATTAGTTTTGGTTTTGCAACTGCAGAGATACTTATGTAGTTGATCAGTGTAGTGTAGATGACTTTGGAATAAAATGTCACTTTTTCCACCAGAAAAGCTGCTTGGGTGGTTTTTGATGTAACTCTATTACATGCTTCTGTGGTCGTTCTGTGCACTTAAGTGTTTGAACTTTTGTTGTTAATTGCAAATAATATACCTTGAAAAAATTATTAACAAATTATCTGTCTTGAAAAATAATGTTAGTGCCCAGTAATTACACCTCCTGCCCTAGCATTTATCTATCTCTGTCTGAAGGCAATAAATTGGTTGCATCATTTGCCACTTAATAGAAAATCATTGAATACTTACACAGCATTTTGTGGCGAGTGCTTCCTTGTATTTAACAATAAAAGAAGTAAGTAGCCATTAAAGGACTCTAAAAATAGTATTTTACTGCCTCCTGTACAATGCCAGGCTGCATTATTTTCTTGACTTAGTCACATTTTTACAAGAAGCAAGGTCTGCTTTGTTGTATTGAGGTAGTAAAACTTGGAGATGATCTTTAAAGACTTCTTCCTGGAGGAGTATATTTTTCTGTTCTCCAAAGAGTTATTTTCAAATAATTTATCTTCTTTTTTCTTTTTTTAATTACACGAAGTTCATAGATCATGTTTCAGAAATAGTAATTTTTCACAGAAGCACTCTGGAATATCAGCAATATTTTACAAAACTGAAAATGCTAATTTGGGTATGCCTGTAATGCCTATTCTAGTAGCTGAGGCTTCAACACAGAATTAAAAAAACCCCAAAACTATGTAAAAGTTGTGGGACAAAAGTTTGTCATTTGAATCGAGGACCTTTTAGCTTGTATTTATGTCAGACAGCATTTGGATGGAAAAAGGCAGTAAATGAAAGTGCATAAAACTTAGTTAAGTAGGAAATCAATTTAAAATATACTAGATGCTCAAAGAGAAGAATGTGACTGCTTTGTTTGCAGCTAAGGTTGAACATACTCATATGTGCTCTTAATGCATGGGGAGCATTTCTGTATGGATTTGCAATGCAGTATCTACAGGTGGTAAGTTGGGGAAATTTCTACTATTTTACAACTGATTTATTTCTGCCTATTGCTTCTCTCTCTTTTGTAATACACTGTTGGAGGAAAATCAAATTTTTCTTCTTGATTTGTTACCTTTACTGGATTAGTGAGCAGAAGATATTTAATGTACCAGTGGAATTACCAATTCCAAAAGCTAATGTAACATTGGTTTTCCTTCCTTGTGCTTTGCCAGCAAAATAGGATCATAAAAATGTTAGACTGGAAGGACCATGGCTGAAACATCCCAAAAGAGAGTGACTAGTGTTTTGCTTCCTTTAAAATATTTCTTTCTGTGAAGATTTCATATTCTCATTCTGCTTTTTCCTGTTTCCCTATCCATGTTACTAGAGTAATATATCCCATTGTAATAATGACTTTTTAATGCAACAACATGTTGTTGTTATTGTGTTTGGTTTATGATCAAATACGATCCCAGATGATTTTCTGAAGAACTGTTCCCTAATCAGTTGTTCCCCATTCTCTGTGGGTTCAGATAATTGTTCTTGCTGCAGCAAGGAGCTTCTTACCATTCCTTATTCAAATTCTTTGTGTCATTTGTCCAGGCAATATAGTTTTGAAGTCTTGTTCTCTTGATACGGTTTTAATTTGCTTAACTTTATGCCTCTGAATGTTTAGTAAGTATATACTCCATTCTGCTGAGTTATTAATGAAAGTATTAAATAGCATCAGATTCAGGACAAAATCCTGTGAAACATAACTCAGTGTTTCCATCTTTTTGGTGTGTAACTACCCTCAAGTTCAGCTTTGCAGTTTCACATTCATATGGTGCTTATTTCTTCTAACTCATTTATTCACTGGGAGCCTGTAAGAATGTTATGTGAGATGATAACAACAGCCTTACCAAGATGTAGCAGTGATTGCTTTACATCCATTCATAACACCAGTTACTGCATCCCTGCATAAGCAGTAAATTACACTGCCTATGATGAGCTACTGATACATCTTGGATACTGATAATCTTTCTGTTCTTTCTTAAGTGCTTAAATATTACTTATTTATTCCTGTATTTTTCTAGACTGAGTGGTCTACAAGTCTTCTGTGCTTTTTTTGTCCCATTAACCCTGTTTTCAGTGATAGTTGCTAACCTTCGTCTTTTTATCAATCTGTCATTGGCTTATTCTCTCCTAGTTCTTGGTAGTGAGGATACATCTTGTCATTTGATGCATTTCCCATTTTATTCCAGGGCTTGGTCTCCTGTCTCTGCACACTGTATGAATGTGCATACACCCTGGGCTTTTTTGGAGGCTGGTTAGTTCCATTCAAGAGCACAGCTTTGTCACTCAGATAGGAGGGATATGCACTCTTCACCACATTTACCTTCAGTGTTGTCCCAGGAGCCACTGCACCTTCAGGTACATTGTAGCTATGACCTGGTCCGTGTAGCTCTCTCTCATACACACTTCACTCAGCAGCCTGTTGACCAATACATTATCTGACACTTGCTGATGATAATATCAACCAAGAATTACGATCTTTTTAAAATGACAGAGGTATTAAATTTAGCCCAGATGATTTAAAGGCAGTAAGCTAAACAGAATAGTAATTGCAGCTTTCAAGTGACATTAATGATGAAAGTTAGTGCAAAAAAAGCCAAAACAAAGCAATAAACATCTAGAATTAATTCATACTCTGCATATAATTTTACTTCTCTGTTGAGTAACAAGCCAAGACCACATTCTTAAGTGTTCCTTATAGTAATGCTTGCAGAGCAATCTCTTATTATCACTGGCATCCTTTCCCAGTTGTGTCCCATCCTGCACTTGATCCTTTTCTGAGTGTGTCCTTGCATGCTGTGTTCCCTCAGACTTGTCAATAGAAAGCAGAACTAATTTTCACTTTGTATTCTCATCTTTCTGTTTGAGCTCAACAGAGCTCAGTTGATCTCCCGCTGTATTGCCTACTCTTCCTTTTCATCAAGGGCAGAATTGCAAATTATCATAATGTAATTTCTATATGAAAATTACTAGTTCATCTGAATTATTTTCTGTTCCTTTTTAGCTTTGCATTTTCTCTGCAATTTGGCCCACTCATTTTTCTAAACTGATGAAATCTGCCTACTTGGTGGTCACTGTCTTCATTGTACTCTTCATCCACTGATAAAAATCACAAATAAACCAAGTTGCCTTCTAGCCCAAGTTTCTTATGTAATTTGATGTGTTGTAATGATATTGGCAAGGATGAAAATCCAGAGGAATTTCTTTTCCTCCTTTCTCTGTTCTTTATTGGTGACTATCTTGGCTAATTATTCTCATTGCTTCTGAAAAACCTGATTTGCTTGGCCCTTCTTGATTTAGTGATGGAACAGTTCACTGCTGTGATACTGCCACTGCTCTTCTGAGCTTCATTTGTATCTCTGACATAAAAGACACAGGTGGATTTTTTTCTGTTGTGTTGTTTTTTGTTTGATGTTTTTATGTGGTTTTGGTTTTCTTTGGCCTGTTTTATTTTAATGAACGGGTCGTCTTCCGGTAGCGGATGGGGATTAAATGGATTTTCAGTATAATCTCCGTGTGCAGATTTACTGGGGAGTGCAGTGGGGACTTCAGTACCCTGTTAGTACTAGTGGATGCCATATGTGTTCTGACATAATGGGATGTGATTGTATGACTCCATTCTTGCCTTCCCAAGGAGGTTGGGTTTCAGGTATCCTTCCCTCTGAGTGGCTTGACCAGCTCATGTTCAAAAGCACTGGTACCAGACACTGTGTAAGCTGCAAGCAGTTATGAAAGGAGAAGTATTTTGTTTCTTGTTTACTGGATTAAGCTGCATTTTACTAGCTTTGAAGCTGTGAAACTCCTATTTAAGAATTTGATCTACCCTGTTTTCTATAAGCAACTAGGAAAAGTAACTTAACAAGTTGGTTCCCAATGTTAAAAAGCTGTTGCAATTATCCTCAGTGTATCACACTACACTGCCACTAGTTAAACTGTTAGTCAAAAATGAAGTGTGCCTGAGGAAAGTTTTTTCATATTTATTTCTAAGTCTGATTTAAAAGAAAATTCTGGTTTGTGTTTTGTAATCTTTATTTTACCCTCTTATGTTAAAAAGTGCATGGAAAGTGTAGAGTTCTGCAAATACTACAAAGCTGGGAAGGGTACAGGAAGCTAGACATAAACACAAGAACTTTATATTCTGTTCAGTAGCAGACCAGCCAGAATTATTATTGTAATCTGAAATAGAGGAGTGGAGTTTTTTCATCAAGGAGCCGTCCTGCAGCTGTTACTCCATCCTTATTTCCCAACTAAATCTGT
Organism: Cettia cetti; assembly: GCA_013401135.1. Lineage (NCBI taxonomy): Eukaryota > Metazoa > Chordata > Aves > Passeriformes > Sylviidae > Cettia > Cettia cetti. The sequence continues at coordinate 72,015 of VZUI01082308.1, forward strand.
GTGCCCCAAAATGCTCAAGTAACTCTCTAGGCTGAGCTCACTGAATGATATTATGAATTATGCCATACCAGATGGTCTGAATGGCCCCCTTCTGTCTTGGCCTGTATGGAGATGGATGTAGGAATGAATTTCCTGCCTTTACACATGCTTAGAACTTGCTTATCCAACAGACTAGCAACAAAAATACTTACACAAGCTGTGCAGAGGGACTAGGGGAGAGGTCTGCCCCAATATATTCAACAATATGAATTATCTTATGTTGTATTTGTAACTTCCAATGTGTCATCTTAGCCAGGTTGGGGAAATCATCTCTTATCAACTGTTTCTAAAATCAGGCAATATCAAATCTTTCATCATTCAGAAGCTGCTTTCTCAGGAAGTGTGATTTAGAGTTGAGTTTAGAAAAACACTGATTATGGCTGTAATAGGGATTTTGCCACAAATTTATGAAACCTGTCTGTCCTGAACAAAGGAGAGCAATGCAGTTACTGAAAGATAAATGGAAACACGACATATGACTGGTTTTCTCTAAGGAATAAAGAATAATTTTATGACATTTAGAACAGTTTTAACCAGAGGGGGAAAAAAGCTCTGATATTTTGATGTCAAATACATGGCGGTTTTGGAAACAAACATGTAAAATATAGGATATTACTTCTAATTAGCATGTCTTACTGTTTGCTTGCTGATCTGTGCTTCTGTACTAGCTGACCAATAAGCAGAAACTAATTTTCAAGTCAGATGAAGCATATGCTGTTTTTTAAAGTGTAAAACCAGTAATATGAGATGGGAATGAAGAGTTTGGTATGATACTTGAGAGTATACTTAAAGCTTTGTGGAGGAGATCTGGACCTGTGCTTGCAGTACATTGCTGATGCAGGAAGGAGCTGCTGGGTTTGTGTAGGATGAATTGATGAGATGGGGTTGTGTGAACTGGTTCTGGGCATTCCTGCCTCTGGGATTGCAGCAGACATAGGGGAGCTTTGGCATTATTGGAGTGAAGTGTGTAAGAAATCTCTAAGGATATCAGGCTAAACATTGAAGATCCTCTCTTTTTACTTGCATTACTGCATTAATGTAGTTGCATTACACAAGGAAATTTTCACATATAAAAGTGATAATTTCAAATGCAGGTATGGGTTAAGGTTTTTTCCTTTTTAAAAAAGCAGATATAATAGGCTGTGATCACTGCTTCATCAGGTAACCCAAGATGAACTCTTTTTTGCTGTAGCAGAATTTTATCATTCTGTCAACTATGGCTATGGAAACACTGTTAAATACCTTTATACAGTATTCTTTTTTGCTGATTACATACAGTGAGTTAATATTTTAAGGACAGGCCTCCAGTTCTATTAATTGACCACAAAAAGATATTAGAATTAGAAAATACTAAATGCATAATGTATAATCTAAAATAGAAGTAAACAATGGGAACGGGTTTTAATAAATATTACAATCAATTTGATACTAAAATTGTGTATTATTTTCCAGTATTCTTCCTTTCGTTTGAATTCACAATTTCATAGTACAGCTACTTTAAAAATGAAGCACTGTATTTAGGATAATGAAAACATATTTAAGTAAAATAAGTTCCTTTTTTTTTTGTACTTCTTTCAGTATTTGAGCTATTTCTTTATCTTAATTAGTTTTGTGTTTTTAGGACAATTTATTGGAGTAAGTACAGAGGGCAATGATGCATTTTCTAGTTGTATTTTCTCCTTATTTACTCTGCATTTGGTTATGTACAAGATGAGAGATGATACTGCTTTTCCTACATACTTTACTAGTAAAAGTGTTCTGAAAAAAAACCCTCCCAACTTTATAGGAGGGGCATTTTTATCAGTAGTAGTTACTGTACTTTTTATTACTTTCTCTGTGAAAATCTGTGTTGCAGAAAAGTTCTTGCAAAGATGGTGAGTCAGAAGAAGGTCCAAGGTATACTTGTGGATTTTATGTTGGAGATTTTTTAAGTGACAGGTTTGTCTTGTTTCTCAGCCATATTATGTCTGAATATGTGAGGATGACGGACACAGAGCGTGACCAGATAGATCAAGATGCCCAGGTGTTTATGAGAACATGTGCTGATGCCATTCATCAGCTCAGAACAGAAGGTAAACTAAACAGCTCTTACATTATTATTTTTAGTTCTTGATAAAGGCTAAGATAATGCTGTATATTATTGAATCATGCTGAATCTTAAAAAGATTGGGGAACTCTCGTTGCCTTTTTGTTTGCATTGGTGTAGTCCCATTGGCTGATTAGTATTGCAATTCCATTTTCTTTAATGATAATGAAAAGAGCATAGAATTTTGTTCATGTGTTCAAATACACCAGTTAACAAGTGTAAAAAAAGCCTTAAAATATTTGCTACTTGAGTAGTAATTCAGCACTGCGGCACAGAAGCCTAACCCAAAACTCTCTAAATTTGATGGTTGTCTTTTACTAGCTTTTATACCTGTAAGGTATTACAGGTATAATATTTCCAAGTTTGAGATAATTAAATAACTTTAACAGAGTCCTGGTAAATTAAAAGTGTTTTTGACATCTTGAGTATGGGATCATACCTTTACTACACTGTCTTGTAGAAGTCGTATAAAGAGAATTTCTGTATTGCTATTTTCAGGTTGACTGGGTGCATCTCTGTATTTATTGATACACAAAAGATTTTCATCAGCTTTAAAATGCCATCTAAACATAGTTGTAGCATTATTCAGAATCATTGAATGTCAGTCATGCATGGGAACTGCATAGTATAAAAATGAAAAATATCTACATCTGTGAATTTAAAGGATGTTTGACACAATAAATCCCAAAAAAATCCACATAGTCTATACACCAGAGAATTTGAACTAGTTTAATGATTTAAGCAAGTTAAATCTCTAGATCTGTTTTGTTTTTCTTAGCTAGATGCCGCCTGTTCCTGCTTAGAGTCTGTTTGACATAATAGAACTCTGTGGCATATATAAAAATATTATAAGACACTAGTTATTTTCAGTTTTTGGTTTGTTGTAATAACTTACTGTTTTAGAGAATCTATATTTAAATATAGCTGTGTTTAAAAGAAATACTAATATATAACATGTATAAAATGTAACTAGGCTTTTGAATATAACTTGCATATCAACTGAAAGTGCAAATTGTTGTGGGATTCAGTAAAAAGTTAAATGATTGTTTCATATTTTTCTTCTGTATTTCAGCACACAAGGGTGTCCAGTCTACTCAGGTGAAGGAGCACAGAACAGCTGTCTTGGACTTCATTGAAGATTACTTAAAAAGTACTTAGTATTTACTGAATAGTTACAAATGGATGATTGCATTTTTCAAGGAAGGAATATTGCTCTTTTAACCTGAAATTTTGTTTACTGCTGTCTTAAACAGGAGTGTGCAAGCTGTATTCTGAACAAAGAGCCATCCGAGTTAAGCGAGTGATAGATAAGAAGAGACTGTGAGTAGCATCAAAAATAGTTTAACTGTGCCTTTCACTTTCAGTTTTTAGACATTAGGACATTTTGGTCTTTAGGACATTTAACAAAACTATTGTTCATGTTTAGATTATAAGGAGATTGTTTTAATAGAAGTTTGTGGTTGGATGAGCATCTTCTGTTGACAACAGGTGCGTTCCAGGGCTCTTTCCACTTCAGGCATATGAAGTCAAGTCTGAAAGTGGCAGAGTGCCATTATACTGTTGTAGTTCTCATTTAGGTAAAGGATAGAAGCACTAAATCAGTTAAATGTGGGTTAATAAACCTATTTGACTTCTACAGAATTATCAAATTGGGGTGGGTTTTTTTTTTTTTTAAAGGTCGTATCTTTCTGCTAAACAACTGTGTTGTTAATACTACTTGAGATGGCAGGTGTTCATGGCAAGCAGAAATATGATGAAAATAAAAACTAGAATGTAACTTCAGAACTGAAACAAGAGCTTCCTATAGTGGCACTTGTAAAGGCTGCTAATGTAGAGCTGAAAATGTCTAGGAGACACTAAAAGTGATGTGCTTGCTGCTGATGGGATTTCTTTTTCAGTCTAGTTTTCTTGACGTACTTCTTCACTTTCTTTTTCTGCATGCTCCCAGTTGTGAGAATAATAGGGAAAGTGAGCAGGTTTGCAATTTATTTAATACCTGAGAGGCTTTCTGTGTCTTCTCACTCTGCATTATTTGAATGGTAACTTCAAGGTCCATTATCTATATTTTAATGTAAAAAAATATAGTTCTAGAACGTGCACGTAAATAAATTCCTGAGCATTTTTCCAAGATTTGATGCTGGTTTATCAGTTTGGTGTTTGGGTTGATCAGCTACAGTTACATTGAACCCAGAGAGATGTTTTCAAAAGTTTGCAAGTATATTTTATTCAGAATGATTCAGCCTGATTAAGCACAGTTAGATTCACTGAAATATCCTCATGAGACAGAAGCAGTAGTACATGTGGAGGATCAGACCAAAACCAAGAAAACAAAATACCCCAAACCACTTCTGAAATTTGATAAGAAGTGATGAGAGAAAAGTAAAGCACTGGTGTTTTTGTAGCTCCCATAAATTTTCAGAAAAAACCCCAACCATACAGAAACAAACTGTGTGATATTTTTAATGTGTAAAAATACAGAATCTTATCAGTATTCTTCATATGAAAGAGCTTCAAAGAAAGATGGCATTGTTCCTGCAGTCGTTGCAGTAGCTAATGAATACAAGCTCTTCTGTTAGTACTGTTACATTACTGTTCCATGTGAAATCCCAGGTTGAGGATTTCTCAGATGAATAAACAGAGAAGAAACCTCAATTTGATGCGTTATTTCAGAAGTTAGAGTAGCACTTAACTAAAGAGCAATGAGGCATTAAGAATTAACCCAGAAGATACATACTTTTTATTGGAGGGTCCCTCTATGCCTCTCTTTATGGATGCGAGAACTAGAAAACAGATGTTGACCAGGTGGAGTCTGTATGCATTGCAGTTGTGGTATAATGGCTAAAATGTCATTTAAATTAAAACTCAATTGAAATAAATAACAGGGCATAGCCCAGTCTTTATTATGATTTAAAGAAAAATAGTATCATTGATTTGTAATTTCACTGAGGATTTCAGCAGATGCTTTATGTGGTAAGAACATGTACCCTCTCTTAAAAGAACCCTAGTTCTTGAACCCAGCATCCTTTTTAAGCAGTGCATCCCAGACACCTTGTTCATTTCTCTACCGTGCACAGTAAGGACAACAAACAATAAAGGAATATCTTTCTTTAGAAATAAATTAATCCTAGTGCAGCTCTTCTTTCCTGCAGTTTAGTCAATTTAAAATATGTGCATATCAGACAATACTGAAAAGTTTACCATAGAAATATATTTAATCATGTTTCCTTTTATATTGATAACTATCCTAAGCTCTTCAACATATTGCCTGAGTGTTACAATTTTCTTACAGAGGTTGCCTTTATGTATTCATTCACATTTTTTGATTAAAATTTTCTGCTGATTAGGACTAGTTTCACAGAAATAAAGCTGAGAAATAGAAACACAAGTATTTTTTTCTGTTAAGGTACTTGGTTGTGATTTTCAATTTTAATTTTTATTGGTATTCAAGATTATATTTAATTTCAATTTTAAACTTCTTTTTCCATTAGAAGATTTTTTGAATTATGCATGCAATTATTCAAATCAAGCTGATATTTTTGTTACTTGGGGAATTAATGTTTTATTAGTATTAAAACTATTATTTGAACTGCACAGATATGTAGATAAGTATTTTTTTCTTATTATTAGGCAAATTTGAGAGGGAGGAGATGAGAGTAGAATTATTCTCTGTAAAATTAACAAAAGCCCAGTACTTGCAGAGGTTTTATAACTAAAAAAAAAATCCCTGCTACGGTTTTTTCTTGTTAAATAATGATCATTCAGTGATGACAATTGCATTATATTCTGTTTCTCACAGATTTTTTAAATTATGGGTTACAATTTAGACACAATGCAAAGAAGGAACACAAAAAGCAACACTTTGTTAGGCACGGGGGAGAATTGCAAATCATAATGAGATTAACTGTAGATTGTATTTGAGAGGGTAGGAAGTGATAAAGGGTAGGATGAAGTCACCTGGCACAGCAAAAATTTACTGGAAAAAAATTGTTACCACTAATTTTCAATATTTTTTGATGTCATACTGAAACATACTTGTTGTACTTAATACATAATCACTAATAAGCTTCTCATGTTTTGCATTGCCTTTGTCCTAAAATTACCTAATTTCTGAGTTCCTACTCAGAAGTAGTATAAGAAAGCTAATTCTATTGTATTTCCTTTATGGTAGTTGAAAATATAAAGTAAAACTATCATTATTATTTGAAAAAATAAAGAAGTAGTGCTTGACCATTGCTACTAAAAATATTTCAGTATGACCTAAATGTTGGCCTTTTTTTTTAAAAAAAATAATACACTGGATTTTTGAAAGGAAGTTTAATAAAGTTTCAGTATTTTTAGGCTGTAGCCTTCAATATTCTCAACTCTGAACATGTGCTGAATTTTGTCCAGGAATACTATTCATGCTTTCTTTGCCTTTGTAACAATATTTCAGTGACAGTTGCTAAGTACATTCCATATCTTGGCTGGAAAATCTTTAATGTGAAGTTCACAAGACTCAAAGTATTGAATTTAGTAATCCTTTCTCATTTTACAGAAATACATCTGTGTAGTGTCAGTTAAATCCTAGGCTCTTGTGCTTCTAGGTCCAAACTTGAACCTGAGCAGAGCAATGTGTCCAAATCTGCCCTTTCCACTGAAAAATCTTCACAGAGTCCTTCAGAGGATTCTGAAGAAAAACTTTCTGCTGAGGAAAGCAAAGGTAAGAATAAAATGTAGTTACGTTTTACTTTTCGTGGCAAGACCTGTCCGGTCGATGGTCCTTCCTTCACTTTAGCAGGGCCAATTGCTATGAGTGGCATGTTTTCCACTTTCATCTTCCTTGAGTTGATCGGGTGAAGCAGATTGTGAGACTGAGGAAGCAAAGTCTTAAACTTTTTGACATGCCAGCTAAACAAGTCACATGCTTTGCTGAATTCTTCATCCTGTTAATAACCTCTTTATGAACCCTTTCCATTTATTTTTATCAATATCATCTCTTCTGAAAATTGTCTGACTTTTCCATATTCCTTTCACTGAATGCAAGGAATTAGAAAGTAGGTCAGTGACTCTCTGGGAACATTCTGTAGCTTTTAAGCACAGAGACCTTAAGTTGGACACTTCTGCAGTAGGAACTCGAAGGTGGAATATGCTCACACAGAGGAGGTTATTGGCTGGTCAGATCCAATAGTTTCGGTGCTTTCTTCTTGACAACATGGAGTTGCCCTGCTGGGAGGATTGCATCTCATCTTTCAGTGGGCAGGACATAGCCAGAAGTCCAAAGCAGTGTCTCTCACCTTGGGGTCATTTCAGATGGTGCAGATCTTGGTGGGGTTTGTGAGCATTGCTTCTCATTCCTGGTTGCTTGACTCTCAGGCTGAGGAATAGAAGCCATTTCAATCCTCTTAGCCATTTCAGCCTGCCCTGGGATGTGTGTGCTGGCAGAGCTTTGGAGCAGAGTGCCTTTTGGAGTACCAGCACTATGCAGATAATTTCAGGTTTCATGCCTAAAGAGAAGTCTTGTTTCAGTGATTCTGAAGTTGTTTTCCCTGACTTGAGGTCTCCCACTTGTGTTGTCTAAAGGAGGCAAAGGTACCACGTGATTTACAGCAGGAATTATTTTCCTTCTAATTACATTATGTTGGAATAATTCTTTATCAGGATAGAACAAATGCAATGGTTGGCCATAGTATTCTGATAAACAACTGTGGTTTCTTTAGTGATTTTTATTGAAAGAGTAAAGCTCCTCTGTTAGGTGACTCCAGGGCCATACAGAGAGTGGATTCATGTGAAGTGCATGCTCCACTTCTGGATGAAGTCTAACATTGAATTACCTCACAATGTGTGAACGACATTATTTGCTGATAATGGCCTTGCTTATCTTTCTCACTAGTTTGTACTTCTGCAGCCCCATCAGCGTGCCTTTTATTCCCCCCCAACACTGAATTTATCGTAAGACGTACAGGTTTTGATTATGTGCCATTTCTAGTGCTTACCTTTTTATAGTGTGTCTTAAGTGATGCAGCACACAGGCACATAAATGAGTTTCACCTTAACCTGTTATCAGTGTTTTGCAGCTGTGAGCTGGTGCCACTGGTGAAGCAGCAGCATAGTAGCACCTTCATTGCCCTGTGCTCTTTCCTTGTTACCAAATGTCCCTGCAATCTATGGAAGTGTGCACTCCCACCACATAGTGTCATTACAATTTTCAGCTCCAAAAATCTGTGCCACACCATGGAAAATACTGTTCTTTGGTTGCCTTGGACACAGCAAACCACTGCAGTAAATAGACATGCAGCTATTTTATTGCCCATTAATTTTGGTTACTCCAGTTCTCACTTTCACGAGTTTTTTGTTTTAATTTTTATGAGAAAGTAGGGGTCCTGCCACACCAGTGGTGCTGATGCAGTACTTATGAGGGGTTGCTGACTAGACTTTGAGAAAACTATGAAACTTGTACATCAAAATAAATCTGTCTGGAACAGTATGCAAATACACACAGCCTGTGATTCCTCACATAAGGGTAAGTGCTGGTTGCTGCTGCTTATAGGAATCAGCCTTGTGACTTTGCTGGTAGGCGGTTGAAGTATGAAAACAACATGAACAAGATGACTAGGAAACAAGAAGCTCAGTTTAAATCATACAGCCTTTGATGTACAACTTTTTTCTTCCAAGTAACTTTTCAAATTATTAGGAAGCCAGAGAAATGTTTGCATTTTGAAATAAGCTGTTTCATCCTCAGGATGTTGGTGGTTTATAATTTGTTTTTATGAATTAGATATCAACAGCATGCCTGGGTCCCTTGGTTGTTAAATCTCATCTGTAAAGATACTTTTGAGAGCAGCTTGTGATCCTGTCCTTAATTTGAACACTATGATGAACAGCTGAATGTGCTACTTGATGTGCTGAAGCACCACTTGGGTTTTGTCTGGTTTTTTGGCAGAAACCAAAGCAAAATGTGATTACCTTTGTTTTGTGGCAAAGCACCTGTTTACATTAGAATTATAGTAGACATGTCTCATGGTAGGAAAACAGTCTCTCTGGAGAGTGCTTTTATATACTGGCAATATTTATTTGCATATTACAAATTTGATATTTAGTATATGGAAATAAATGTAAATACTGAGTAACTTTTGAACTGGCCCACGAGCTTAGCAGCTGTCTCCTTTCAGCATGAAAAAAGGTTCAGAGGATTTGATCATTATTTTATATCTCTCTCATGAGTTAACTATTTCTGTTTCTAAAATAGAAATGTAGTTTGGCTTTTGCTTGCTGAATTGCAGAAAAGCATTAATGTCAGCTCTGTGAAAGCTGCAGAAAGCCCAAACCACACCACAGTGACAGGAGGAACCCTGGGGAGATACATGTTTCTTGCTTACCTCTTACCACAAGTATATTTGCTTATTAGCCATCACATTGGATACAGGTGCTGTTTTTTAAGTGTGCTGGCAGGGCCTGAAACTAATTGGTTCCTCTGGGATAAAATAGGAGGGTTTTTCTCTTTTGTTTCTTTATAAACTAATTATCTTATTTTGTTTGAATGCAGTAAATAATTTATTGTAATTTTGATATAATGTAAATATATTGATTACCTAAGCAATAAGTTTTGTGTCTCTGTGAAATAGATTTGAAATACTGATAATACCCCAAGGAAAAAATTGTTGGATGTTTTCTAAACAACCTTTAAAGAGATTTTTGGGTTTATATTTTACTTGTCATGATCTATTTTTTGTTTGTTTGGGGTTTTTTTTTCTAATTTATTATATTCCGTAACCACATCCCTTGTAACATTGTCATTGTTTGTGCATCCTGGTTAGGATGGTTGCTCCCTGGTTTCTGGGAAGCCAAAAAAAAAAAAGTTTCTAAAGGAGACAAAATAATATTCTTTTACAATATTAATGTGTTCAAGAGTTTGCACAAATACTGTCATGAAGGCTAAAAGGGAAAAATACCTCCTTACATCACTTTTCATATATGTATTTATAAATAGGACTACTACTTTCAGAGGCTTCCCAAGACAAGTCAGTCTCTGAATGATGATGCATCAGTGCTGCTTAACCAATTGAAAAAAAAAAAATGTCTAGGAAGTTATAACAAAACAAATTAAAATACACATAAATGCTTAAAAGATTGACTGGAATAAATAGGGAGCCTGAAATGTATGATAAGGTAAAAACTAAATTTTTCTGTGTTTTAATTTGATGCTTCAAAGCAGGTTAAGGTTTGATCCATTGTGGTGGTACAGATCTCTCTCGGGTTTTATAAGATTGTTACGCCCAGTGGGGAGAAGAGAGGCTGTCTCAAGGCTGCAGTATTACAAGGTTTTTCAACACTGATGCTAGAACAGTGGATTCCTTTAGCACAGTTTCTTTTCTCTCCCATTTTAACTTCTTCCTCTATAATCAGAAGCCTATAATTAAGCCTAAAATTAAATCTTCCAGAAGGGAATAGCCCAGAAATAGCCCTTCAAGATCTTTTATGCCCGACTCACACAAAGATTTATGTAAATGACTAGCATTAATCAAAGGACAAATACTACTGAAGTGAATGAAGCAGCTTTGATGTGTTATGGTTAGTTTGTGGGGCTGGAGCTGATTCTTGTTATATGCAGGAAGACCCCTGGCACAGTGTGGTGTGGGATTTGCAGTGTAATAGGGAGTTTAAACAGCATGACAAAATCGAGTTTGTCTGTGAGCTTTGCTCAAAACAACTTTGAGATTCTGTCTTTAGTTTCTGAAAGGAGGAGCTGGTCTTTCTGTCAAGTCTCACTGGAAGATAATACTTTGCATACAGACTGTCATTTTGAAAATTTTGTGGTTTTGTCTGTTAAAAGACAACTGCTACAGTATTCTGTGCCCTAAAATATCTTAGTGCATTATGAGCTGGTTTACATCCTCCTCTGTCAGTATGTTAATGCAACTCCCTTTAGTTCACAAAATTAAACCTACATGAAGACTTTTGGCCCAGTTTGGAAATTAAAGGTTATTGATGTAATTTTGTGCTGTAAAAACAGGGTGAATCTCAGTAACTGACAAAGGAGATACAACAATTTCATCATCAGTCTAACAGGGATGAAAAATTATTTTGACTTTACTATTCAGTGCCCTGTACTATTTAGTGTCTCAAGTGTTTGGTGATTCTTTTACAGACAGGAATCTGCCTGATGCCCAAAGTAACCTTGGATTATGGGGGGAAGGCAGAGGTGAAGATGAGCTGTCACCTGAAGAAATACAAATGGTATGTTTATCCTGGGTCTAATTGCCTGCTTTATTGTATTTTCTGCTGTATGATGTGGTAAAAAAAGATACAGATTCAGCTAAATTAACTTTTAATATTCTATGCGGAATAATGCCATAAGAAGATACACCTTTTTCTTGTGATTTCCTGGTTCTTATAGTAGCAGCTAATATTTAAAAATGCTACAAAATATTTACATGGAGACATGAAATCAATAAAAACTATCTTTCAACAATTGAAATTGTTTTCTACCATTACAGTTACTAATTGCTTTGTTTAGTTAGGAATCAATAGAACTCAAGGCAACATCAGAAGAATCATTATGAAACTTCTGAAAGAATAAATTGTATGCCCTTCTTTCTTGTACAGTTGCTAGAACACAAATAGTTGTACTATTTAATTATTACTGTGAAGTTACACCTCATTTTATTTCCTTTTAATTTTTTTTATTACCAAAATCAGATTGATTTCCTAGAAGGTATAGCTACAAGGTGTTTGTCACAACAGAATTTCATGAATTTTAACATTTTTGCATTTCTGCTATCAGCATGTTTATAGATTGATTCAATTCTGTTTACATTTGAATAGGAAATTTCTGACATAGGCATGATTGCTGACAGATTTTTTGATATTCCTAAAATTTATCATTTTGAACATAGCTCAAAATTCTTAGAAAACCTCTCTACATTAGCACACACTGCCTTGTGTTTATATAAAGAAAAACTGATTTCAATCAGTAGCTGTGCAGATATCAGAACAGTGGGCTTTATAGGGCAAAGGGCTTCAGCAGTATGACTTTGTGAAGCTTCCTTGGCAGCGATTCGAGGTGTTCCCAGACACAGCACACATCATTCTTCCAGTCAGAGATGAGTAAGTTGCACATAATTATGGTATGGCTTGTTATAGAGAAAATGTTCTTCAGAGGCTGCTCTGTATGCTCTCATATTGTTCTTGAGCGCAAATCTAAAATCTAGAGGCTTACTCCTGCTTTCTGTTTTCTTTGAAAAAATAATTCTTTGCCTATTTTCATTCTTTCTTTAGGCACAATACTGTTAGGCCCCTTGCTGTCAGCTTCCAGTGAAACAGGGGCAACGAAAGTTGAGGATGATGGCTCTCACAGGGCCTTCTGATTGAAAGCTAAATGCAGGTTGTGTTTTGTAGGTCTAGGATCATAGGAAAAATCTCCTCTCTGAAAGGGTTTTAGAGCTTTGGAACAGACTGCCCAGGGAAGTAGTGGAGTCACCATCCCTGGCAGTATTTAAAAGACATGGAGGCATGGCATTTCGGGACATGCTTTAGTGGTCGCCTTGGGTTGTGATCTTGATCTGTAAGATCTTTTCTGTCCTAAACAATTCTATGAAAGCGGTAGCTTGCAGTCTGTAAACTGCTGTGTTGGTTTTAAATTGGGATGGTTTGTGTCATATCATGCTTAGCAAATCCTCAGTCATGGTTCCATGATCCTTCATGTAGATAAAATAATGAATTAAAGCCCTGTCATTGCTAAAGCACCAATTTCTATCGGTATTTTACCCCAGGAGTGAGCTTGACGTTGTTCAAAATGTTTGCAGGCTACTGCATGATTTGCACAATAAATTTCAGTTTATAACTCTGAATACAGGTATATTAATGTTTTTTACAGTTATTGTGAGCAGATGTCTTGTGATTGCATTGAGTGGGAAAATCTGTCTCTGCTGTTTGGAGTCATGAAAATATCTGCTTTTTTCTTTATCTTTTTTTCGGTTGGTTGGTCTTGTCTTACATTCAGGAACAGCACATCTAATGAGTTCTCTCATGGGATAATTAATAGGAGTGGTGATTATTTCTTTTATGTCTTGGATTTTTAGCCATGTATTAAGCAGTTTGTTACTTTATGCCATACTTTGGTAACAGAATATTTCACTGTTATAAAAGAGTAAGCCATAAATCGCTGAGCTATACTGATTGCTAGAGCTTGGTTTTATGTTCCCATCATGTAAATCCCTTTGTGATGCACTGGTATATGATGTGTTCAGTGCTCAAACCCTTTGTTCAATTGCCTGTTTTAGCATATCTTAACTGCTGTCTGTGCAAGCGCTCCATCAGCCATGATTTCAAGTTGCAAAGATCATTTAGCTGTTTAAAAGGCAATCTGTGCCAGTGGAAGGTTTTAAATATCAAAGGGACTTTTTAAATACTTTCTCAAGTGGATTTGTTCTATTTGTAAAGCCATTCACTGTTTCTTTACTGAAAAATTGTCTTCTCAATTAGTTACCATCTCATTTTTTTAAGGCAGCAAAATAGGGAATTTCTAATGTTGACTATTTGTACAGATATTCTTGCAGAAGTCAGAAAAAACAATTGCAGCATGGTGGCCCCACTGAATCACTCAAGGGCCAACTGGCAATTGCAGCACTGAATCTCGTGGCTCTATTTCATTGCTCTGTGCCTTGGCTTTCTTGGGAGGTGACTCCCCAAGAACCAGACATACAATAGTCATGAATGTAAAGCAGTGATGAAGCACCTTCAGCCATCTGCTGCTGTGAAGTAAATATCACTGTATTTTAGGTGATTATATTTTCAAAAATACTCTGCTGTGTAAGTGATGTCACTACAGACAGCAGTGACATTGACATTTGAATCTCTTGCAACACTGGTATTATTTTATTTGACAAAACCATTGGATCTTTAGAGTGGAAATCAATGGGACTTCGTGGAAGTGTGCAGTATGTTGCTGTCTGTTCCCCTTCAATTCATGGAGCTGGGCACCGTCCCTGAGACCTCTACCTCGAAGTGAAGATGGCAGTGCCCAGTAATCTTCCTCTTAGACTCAGTGGAATCCTTTAACCCAGGAGAGAAGGTTGTTCTTACCAATGAAGTAATCAGTAAGCCTCTAGTACAAAAAGAAATCTGGATGTTAAAATAAATAAAAAGCTTTTCTTCATTCTCTATGATAGAAATTGCCCGTGTCAGAGGACTAAACCTTTCTCTGTGAGATTTACTGTTACCCTTCTTCAAACACATGTCATTTCAGATTCACTTCTGGGAAATTAAACCTAAAAATTTAGTGTGTCATTTCCTTCTCCCCTTTTTCCAGTTTGAACAGGAGAACCAGAGACTTGTTGGTGAAATGAACAATCTCTTCGATGAAGTCAGGTACAACTTTCTGTTACTTGACAGACAGTGGCCCATGCCTGTCCTGTGCCCCAGTCAGCCCCTGTGGGCATTGGCTGCAGGACACCTGCCTGCTCCTGCTCTAGTGGTGTGGGAGGAGCTGGGACAAAACACCAGTGCCCAGGAAAGGAACTGTGTGCTGTCCCACAGTGTAAAGAATGGTAGCACTGGTTACATTTGGAAGGTTTACATTCTCTTTACCCAAGTTTTAAAGTACTAAATTTTCCATTTCTATCCTGTTGTCTGCTGGATATCTAGACAGCAGTAGGGGAGGGAGGTGCTATTGATGACCCCATGCAGAGACAGACAGTGGTGCCATTCACTCTCCCCAGCTGTGTAAAACACCCAAACAGCTGCTTGAGCTAGAAATGGACTTTTGGGGATCAGTCCTAGGCAAGGTGAACTGCACACACCAGAGCAGCATATGAAAAGGGAGCATCAAAATCAACTGCTTAAGGCCCAGCATGGATGTTATTACATGAAATGAAAGGGGTGAAACCCTGGCAGTGAAAGCTGCTCACGGAGCACTTCTGGGGTGCCTTTCCCAGGCCTTCACTGTGGGCTGGTTGTCTTCCAGCCAGGCACTGTCTAAGCCCTAGTCCCAGGCCATTGCTGCCTCACAGATGACAAAGCAGTGGCCTCTTGAGCAGCCACTTTACTGGGCAGGAGGGTCTGAATCTGTGGCAGCAAGGCATGTTTGTGCTAGTTTCTAATGGAGTATTTCTGTTCTTTGCCAAGACAAATTGAAGGAAAAGTGGTGGAAATCTCCAGATTACAAGAGATATTCACTGAGAAAGTTTTGCAGCAGGTTAGTATAATATAATACTACAGCAGTAAATACAACTTGAAGATTTTCTTGGGGACATTTTGGTCTTGACTGCCAACTTGTGAACATAAAATTAATGAATCTTCGATACAAATGTGAAGGAAAATATTTTTGTTTTTCAAATTCAAATTCATGATGTTTACTGTTGTTACTTAGCAGTATGTACCAGGAATGGGAAACGAGAGATGTATGTTAGAATGATCCCTCTGCCTCAGAACTGGTGTTCTGTTAAATGTGTTACTTAACAGCATCCTTTCTGGAAATGTTGGCACCTCTTCCAAAAGAACTGGGAAAAATCAGATAGGTTAGATTTGACTCTAGATAAATGGGAGACATCCCACTGGTCTCAATGGTTTCCATTCAGGTTCATAAAATCACCAATAAAGAAACTGCAGCTTAAATGTATTACTCTCTGCCTTTGCACCAATGAAACAAAGATGATAGTAATACCAGATTTTATTTTACTTTTGAGTTCTGCTTGTTCCCCAAGTCCTTGGAAGTATTTTTTTCATAACATTTATTACTATTTCTCAATTTTATTTCTTTTTTAAACAGGAAACTGATATTGACAATATCCATCAATTAGTTGTGGGTGCAACAGAAAATATAAAAGAAGGCAATGAAGACATAAGAGAGGTAATATCTTGAACTTGTGTTTTAGACTAATTTCTCTTACCTTTCAGTTTTTTCCAGGTGTTGCTTTAAAAACAGCATGTGCAAGCTCACCCATGGTACTGGTGCAGTGGGTGTTGGGTGTCAGGACAGGGGTTTGGGAAAACTTCAAGGTAGCTGAGCTTCTCAGTAGTTCACACTTGCTAAGCATGATCTGAATAGTTACACAGGACTGCAGAAATCTACTTGGCCTCAGCAGTTTTTCAAACATGAAGGTTACCTGGCTTGCATTTATGCACCTGTGATTTTTTTTTTTTTTTTAAAGAAGCAGGGGGCAGAAATTGCAGACTACCAATATAAGACAGTGCTGAAATGCCTGAAACAGGATGCTGAGTGTTATCAGAAGAGACTCTTTAGCACCCTGAACACTTCTTGCATGCTCCTAGTAAACAAATATCTTCCAATCTTTCACTAATTTGAAGGAAAGGATGTTTTCTTTTGGGAACTGAGATTTCAATAAAAATGAAGTTCCTAAATTAGGCTACTGAGTAAATGGCTCACTTCTTTATCCCTCCTGAGATAACAAAGAAAAGGTATCTCAACGATGAGTTATCCACTGCTCTGCTCTTCTGAAAAGCACACCAAACAGGGCAAGAATTGAACCTATATTTTGCTTCACCTTTCACACTTTCAGGTAGAACTAAGGTGGTAAAATAAAAACTTTACTCACATTAGTGTTTGTATCATATAAAAAAAATTTCCATATGTAAATCTAAAAAATGAGAGCAAAAAGAAAGTCCCCTGCTGGTCTCAGTTTTGTAAAGGAGAACCAAGAAAAATACTGGCTCTGAGACTGAAAAAAGTGACTGAGTTATCTCCAGAGGTGTCAGGGATTTGTTGTTTGTTTGTTGTCTGGTTTTGTTGTTTTTTCATTTGTTTAAAGTCAAATCTTTATTAGAAAGATGAAGGCCTGGTTACTTTTAATCAAGGAATTTCACTTTTGGAACTTTAATTTTGAGGCATGTACTTTCTGATATAGTTCCTAGTGTTTGATTGTATGAGATATTGGGATTTTAACGGGTTTTATGTTTGTTTCCATATGCACAATTCTAAGATTTTGAGTGTGACTTCACTGTGATAAATCCAAAGAGGTACAGCCAACCTGATCTGTTCACCTGAAAGTAGGGGCAAATTTTATTGTTTCTCTCGTGGGAGGAAAGGATGATGCCACAAACAGGCATTCTGGGTTGTCACTGTTGAAACTGTATTTACTGGTAATGGTAACAGGGATTACTTTTCCCTCACAGGCCATCAAAAACAATGCTGGATTTAGAGTATGGATCCTTTTCTTCCTTGTGATGTGTTCATTTTCTTTGCTTTTCCTGGACTGGTATGATAATTAATTAAACATACTATTGGCTCCATGCTCTGTAAATGGACTGACATTTTTTTAGTGGAGGGAGCATACATATGTATTGTATGCATTTTCCCATACCTCTATGATGGAAATTTTGCCAATAAATGAGTGTGTGCACATATCCATTAGTAGATTCATTTTAAATCCCTGTATCAAACATAAAACCACACTTATCCTCTGGAGAACATAAAAGTCTTTGAAAGAGCTGTGAAGAAAGCTACAAGCTGGAGCAGAGCTAACAGAGGAAAAAACAATACTGGTTTTATGGCAGCCACCCACCTGGGCTGTGGAAAGTCCAGCTCCCATCCCAGATCAAGTGAAAACTGTTACTGTGCAAAAGCATCTACACTCTCTCAGGCGTTTATTTCATCACACCACTTCAGTACACAGTGATCACTTTGCACATAAATGACCTTTACTTCTAATCCTTTGAAACTACTTGACTCAAAAATCAGCTTAATCTAATGGAAGTAATAATGATAAGGAGTCAACAAAAGAGCTTTACTTATAAGTGAAAAGAGAGAATACAACACAAACAAATTGTGCAATGAAACATGTTCTGGGATGCTGGACCAAAGCCAAAGGATAGATAATTAATGTCAAACTCTTCAAAGTACTAAAACTGGGAGCAATTTGTTGGCTAAAAAAAAGTCACCAAACCAAGTGTAGATAAGACTCAAACTCCCTCCTGATAAATCAGAGGGAAAACGGTTTTGACTTCAAGAAGCATAAACAATCTGTTTCTCTTAGATTGTAAGGGTTACTAATTTTTATTGTTTATTGTTACGAGGAGAAAAAGAAGTTGTTTCTCATCAGTATTTACTTATGCATTAAAGTTTTTATTGTCCTAAATTTAAGGGGAGGAGATGTATTGTGAATCATTTCTATTTAGGACAGTCTTGGGAAACAGACCTTTCCATCCTCTAAAATCTGAATGTCCTCTACAAGTATGTTGATATGGAATGTGTGTGTTTTCATATCTCCCTTCTGAAATGTATATTTCTATACATTTTATGCAACAGGCAGCATCATTCTTATTCTTTACTCTGCACAGAGTGAAAATGTCAAAAGTTACATGTGAATTAATTATATTCAATAAAGCAGATGCCTGTTAGAAAATGCAAGCATGGTATGTTTTAAAGATGTTAACATAAGCTTTATATTTTTAAATGCAAAGAAAAATTTGGCACATAGTTTATTGCTTCTTAGGCATTTCTACATACCATGATGACTTAATAAAAAAGCCTTTTGCAGCTGCACTGTGTAATGCACATTTCCGATCGAATTTAGAGCATTGAGTCATAATGGTTATTTTTACTGTATTTGGATGACAGGCTTCTGCTGGAGGAAAACAGAAGTAGAGCTGAGCACATTTGTTCTACTATAGAGCTTGAGAAACAGCCTATACTGATGTTTTCCCTTAATTTTTGTACAGATTCTACCAAAGAAAAGGAACTTTTGACATGTCCACTCTCCCTTGTCCCATTCAATTTACATGAATAAAAAGGCAACTTGCTTGCTCAGATGCTTCACACACTTTTGTATGTTAAATTAATAAGATGTCTTTTTATAATGTATATTTAAGATTTATAATAAAAATGAAAACATGATTTCACACAAGGAATACGTAAGTTTGTAATTACAATGGAACTTTAACGTGCATCCACAATACTATGTTCTTCTACGTCTTTTCCCCTCCCAAGCCATATACAAACAGTTCTACTCTTCACTCTGTTTCACATGGAGCTTTAACAGCCAGTTGTGGTATCTAATATGCTACTGTTTCACTTGTGATGCTCCATGTTTTAAAAAGTACCAAACTGCAAACCATACATAAACAGAACTCTCTTTCTAACTAATAAAAAGGGAAAATGTGAATGTAATACATGAGAAAATTTAGACATATTACTCCTTCAGCTGTATCCAACAAACGACATAGTGGACTACATGTACTGTGAATAGGCTTTCTGCCTCTTTACTATGATCAAAAGATGTCATTTCTCATTAGAACATCCTGAACTGTATATTTTTTACACTATCCTCAACACCCACCACTAAAACTGCCTGTGTTTTTCCATAATGTCTATCTAGTTTGTGTTTCAGTGCACATCCTTACCAAGATGCTAAAGCCACAGTGGAAATGCAGTTAAATCCTGTTGACAGCAATAAGAAAACATTGAGCATGCCTTGTTGCAGAGAACTTCATTATCACTTACAAAAAAACAGTAAAGGAAATGTAAGGAAAAATGCGACCTGACAGTTTCTTTCTCCATACAAGTCATTACATTATGCCCCAATGTCAGTGCTATCATTCTTGCTTGAGCCCAAACTAAACATGACTTACAGCTTTCAGCTAAACAAGAGATCACTCTAGTTATGGCTGGGGTGTTTCAGTTTGCAAAATGACAAAGAATTCAAAAACTTATAAATTAAGTATCTGTTCAGACAACAGAACACATGATTTATCTAAGGTCCAAGCCCTGAAAAATCCAGTGACAAAATCTATCAGTATCCAATAAACTGCAAGAACATATCTAACATTGGATTTTTTTTTTAACATTGAAAATGGTGTCAAAGCTCTACAGCAATGCTGATATGCACCTGGGGTTATGCCCATGAATGTTCTGCAGCAAGTTTTTGTTTTCAGTTTTTTCTTTTTTTTTTTGCAAAGCAGTATCAGCAAACAGAAGCAGTTACACCATAAACATGAGTAACCTCTAAATTATCCATAATTATATTTAATGAAAAGTTCCTTGAAGTCCCTTAGTTACCTTCAAATGACATAGTTTTAATAATTAGCTTATCATACTAAGCTGATTTCTCAGCAGCTTCAGTCTCCTGTTCAGAGAGTTTCTCTTCTGACAGTACTGTCATCCACGGGGACACGGAGCGCGTGATGGTTTGTTTGGCCAGGTTGTAGTGGTTTATGACCGTGTAAAATTTCCCTCGAGCGCTGGAGTCTTGTTCAGAGTAGTAGTTTTCCAACCCAGCTGGAATGCACTGATTGTTCTGAAAAGAAAATCCATTGCTTAGATTTCAGATACAGCCCCCCCACACACACACATGAAGGAGGTTAGGGGTTTTTTTCTCCTTTTAGTCTTAATCCAAGAGTCACTTTCTGTGAGTCAAATGCAACATACAGCAATTAACTACAGTATTGTCCTATTGTGTTCAAAATGTTCTTTGCTACAATCCTTAAACTACTTGTGCATTTGCCAGGAAGACCAATCTGGGTTTATATGCCAGAACAATTAACATACAAGAAATGTGCTTGCCTAAAAATATTTTAGAAAGTATTCAATCTCCAGTTCCAGCCACATTTTGCTGTTTATTCCTGCCCACCAAATTCCAGCTGTCTGGTTTACAATTACAGCTGTCTGTGTCCTACTCTTAGATTAACTTCAGGCAATTTACCCTGGGGTTTGCAGTCTGAGGGACAGAAATTAATACAGATATATTGGTGCCAAGGTATGAGCAGTTTTACAGCCCAATCATTAACACATTATAGGGAAAACTCTGTGGGTGGCCAATGTTGTGCAAGTATGTACACACATACAAACTTCACTCCTGATTGTCATAAAGATGTAGCCAGCAGCAGGCTTTTTAAAAGCTCTCTGGAGCTGTGAGACTACATTATTTCATTTCCCAGGACTGTAAGAGCACTAAATAGAACCTGCTAGATGCTCAGAGCTTTGGAAAGTGAAATAGATAATTTAGAGAGTAAAATAAAAGTCAAATCCATTTTGCTGTCATCTTAAAAGCCAAAGTAAATGTGCCTATGCAGTGCATTTGTTGCATGTATCATCATCCAGGAACTCTTTCAGTCACAGTGCAGGAAGAGCCTACAGAGCAGCTCGTTGTGCCAAAGAAATCAGTTATTGAGACATACAGTGTGACCCCCAGGCTTTGCCCCAAAAGGTCTTGGGGTCTCTCTGCAGGTCCTCTTGCCACACTGGCCAGTCCAGGCAGTCTTGCCTTATACTTGTTAGGGCAGTAACCTGAGCAATTGAATTGACTCTTGTAAGGTAGAAGTAGCTGCAGCTTGAGGAAAAACTCATTTAGTCATTTCTACTCTTGCTATTTTAAAAAGAAATAGGATATTTTGTCTTTTTGTTTCCAGCACCAGATAAAATTTGTAATACTACAGCACAGCAGCTTTGAACTGCTACTGTTCTCCTACTCAGTAAATGAAATTTTGTATTGGGAACTTCTCAGTAGAAAAACATATGCAAAAATTCCATGGGTTTTAGGACTAGATTCTACCTTAAAAGTGTCCACATTTAGTTCTCAGTTGACTTTTGTCCATGTTAAAAAAAAAAAAAAAGCATAAATAAGCACTGGTAACAACAGTTTCCAATGGTTTTAAGTTATAAAGCAAAAGATGGGTGAAGACCCAGCAGACTGTCTTGGCTTAATACAAATTTTGCTTCCTAAAAAGGCTAGCATGAAAAAAATCATCAGAAGATATGAAAGAAGAAAGGAATACTTGCCCAAACAAGAGGCCCACAGGCAGTCTTAGAACCTGCCTGCCCCTGATGAGTTCAATCACGTGGCTCAAAGATGCCAGGCTGTGACAAGACCAACAGCCCTCCCACAGTCAGCACCTCACTGGCTCAAACCCCTGAGCGTGACAGAAGCCTCCAAGTGTGTCAAGACTCACAGGATTGCCCAGAATTTCCACACCCACCCTGGCTCCCTTTATCTGTAATCTTTTGTCAAGGCAGCAGCTGGGCAAGTCTCCCTCCCAGTTTTGTTGGAAGTAGCACCACAAAGCAGATGGGATTTAACCCTGGCTAAACAGCGCCTGTGTCAGTTCAGCACTGTAAGTCAGCAGAGGCTTTCCCATGCTCAGTCAATGTATTTGCCAGCTGCAGGACTGGCACCTAGATTTATAAAAACATAATCCAGAAATATGGAATAGAGATATTTGATATGCACATTCATATACATCAACTATGTCGTCTTCTGGAAGTATTATCCATGGAAGTATTATCTGGGATAACTTTCACTACTTCTGATGTGATAAAATGACTAAGAAGCACATAGACACAGATATATTTGTGGCAATTATTTTACTCAGTCATGGGATGTAATCACAATGCTACATATTTAAAGTGGAGAACGGAACACAATCCATTGAACTAATGAAATCTGCCAAGGAAATTCAAGCAAATACAATTATTAGAGCTGAAGACAAGCCAAGATTACTGACAGTCTGAAAAAACCCTACAGAATCTTGTGATGCCTTCAGAAGCAATTTGCTTTGTAGCAGGCAAAAATGACTCAGTAATGGTTTGGTTTTTTTGGGGGGGACAGGGGTGGGGGTTGAGGATTGCAGTCAGGAACATGCAAAACATCTGACAGAAGAGCCTAAAGAAAAACACATCAGTTTCCCTCTTGACTGCATTTTTGCTCCCAGGACTTCATGATTCTAGAAGAGATGGAAAACCTCTCCTTTTACTCATTGCCCCTTGTGTACTGCCTAAGGACAGCCCCTTGGCTTAGCTCCCAGT
This sequence comes from Cettia cetti, assembly GCA_013401135.1. Classification (NCBI taxonomy): domain Eukaryota; kingdom Metazoa; phylum Chordata; class Aves; order Passeriformes; family Sylviidae; genus Cettia; species Cettia cetti. The sequence goes on from VZUI01082308.1 coordinate 94,871, forward strand.
CAAGACAAGCCATGCAGCACTGAGTGACTGAGTGATGGGAACTGCTGCTGATTCTTACCCTGCCACTTGCCTGAGACTTTCAGCTATGTAGAATATTTATTTTCATCCTTTTTATTTGTTTCCATGGTTCCCAGGTGAGAGCAGAAGGGAGGTCATGAGGAGAAACTGGGATGATCCAGGAGTGACTTGCCAGTCTTTTTTTCACAGCCCTTCTATTTTGGAAATTAGTTACAGGTTATGATCTTTAATGGCAAAGAAAACCCTGGTTTTCAGCGTATATCTGGCTGAATTAAGAGGATTCCTTTTGTTCCTTTGACATGAAGACCCCAGTGGTATTCACTTATAAATAGTATCTTCTGTCACATTAACTTTGCTGGGTCAGTAATTCCCAATTTAACAGATGATGGCGTGATCTTCAATGCACTGAAATGATTTTGTTGTACTGTCCACAAGTCTGTCAGAACACAGGTGCCTTGGCAACAAAAGCTAAAGGGTAATAGAGCTGGTACAGAACATACTGAAACCCTGGGGAAATGCTTCGGGATGTAAGTGCACTCCTGTTTTTGTGGTGAGTCTCACCTATAGGCTCTGATGAGTGCTCCAGAGAAGCCATCTGCACAGCAGCAGTACTAAGGCTGTCTCAAAAAGCTGAAGCAAGCACAGAAATAAGACTGCTGTACAAAGAAAAATGAGCACCTTTTTAAGCACACCTTCATGCCCTGGAGGCGTAGTACAGCAGAAACCTTTGGAACTGCTCCATGTATGAGAGCATCAAAGCAGAGAAGAGTGAGTCTGACTCAGAGCTGTGGTTAGCTCAGCCTTTATGCAGAGATTCCTGCAGTACCAGGCTTCCTGAGGCAGGCACACCTTTTCCCTTAACCAGGAAATCACATCAGCATCTAAAACCTGGGAACATCCAGGCCAGAGAATGATGTTGAATCCACCTTTAACATGAAGCCAGTCCCACAGAGACACAGGTCTCAAGGTGACAGACTTCATGTTTCCTAGGACCTCTGTGCCAACCTATGCCATCACATAGGAACTCTCCCCAAAAAAGACACAAATAAATACAAAGTCATATTAACAATGGTAGTTTTCACACCTTGTGTCATTTGCAAACATTCTTATCCTGTAGAACTCTTTCTTAAAAGAGTTACATGACCAAAGATGCTGTGTCTCCTGGCATTATGCCATCAAGCAGCTGGAAACAAAACATCAGATCCAAGGAAAACCACCAAGAGTGTAACCATGATGCATCATGTGTATGTGCTGCACCTTATAAACAGAGAATGAGCTACGGGATGCTCTGCCTAACTTCTGTCACAAACACAGAACCCAAAAGAGAGAAACACAACCAGACTCTGGTCACAGGGCAACTGAAATTTACAACTGAAAAACTAGAAAGTGCTGTTTCCTTAAATATTTGTGACACTGGCAAGAAAGGCCAGAAGAAGCCAGAAAGCTGCAACTCAAAGGAGAGGACAACTTGGTATAAAAGGAGGCAGAAGCAGGAGGCTGTTGCTAGACTCACACAGGAACACGTAACTGGCTGTTCCTGTCAAGTCAGGATCACATCAAGACAGGCTGGAAAGGAACATAACAGTCCATATTCCAAACTGCTCAATGCCCAGAGAAAGCTTAGGGGGGGAAAAAAAGGCCTATTGTCCCCTGAGACATGAACACAGAGGGGTTTCAGTGCCTGAGACAACACCAAAGCAGAACCAAAAGCTGGATCTCCTGAGTTACAGCCAAGTATTCTAATCACAGCATCTTTTGCCCTTGAACAAAGGGGAAGCAGTAACCAACTGAATGCTCGAACCTAAATTAATCCAGAAGGGCATCACTAATTATAATTTTGGACTAGATTCTTGTAAGATATTTATGTGCTTGAAGTGACAGATAAAATCCTGAACAGGATTGCTGAGGAGTACTCAGGCAGCCATCCTTTCTTAAATCCTTTTGAAGTTTGTACTGGGTACTTACTTGATTTATTACGTGACTAAATATTATTCAAAAAATAAAGGGAAGAATGCCATTATCACTGCTACTTTTCTTACCTCATTACAGCCAAGTTCAGTTCTGCTAAATTTACAACTGGGAAGTCAATGTTATTTTTCTGACTTTAGCCCAGGTCATAGCAAAGGAGCCAGCATCACCATCTCACACAAATAAAGTGAGCCCAGCCTCCCTTTTGGTTAGAACCAGTATTTTTTACAATAAATGTGTTTTCCCTTTTTTGGCATCACTTTTGGCAGTAGAGCTCAGAGGTCACTGTTCTAGAACAAGAAGTTCTTCCTACAAAAATAACCCTGAAGTAACTCTACTACTCTTAATGAGAACATCACTCTACTTTTTCTTTGACACATATTCCAGATTTTTTTTCTCCACACTTTATCATTTTCTTATATCCTAAGACACAGTAATTTGGAGGAACGTGTAACATTAAACCTTATGACCCATAAATGAGGGCTTTGTCCAGACAACTGAAGGTGAAGTAAGTCTGAAAGACACCAGTGTTTAGACATTTGCTATATGTTCAATGTTTATAGCATTAGTAAAATAATTAATATTGTGCAATAGTACAGCATAGCAGGAAGCACACTAACCTATGTAAAGAAACACCAAATCTATGCAATACAGCATGCCTTTATCAAGGTTATGCCTAAAACAACACAGAATATTACATACTCTACTGTTTTTCTAGAATGGGTATGCAATTTACCTTGAAAACAAATCCTTCTGGACAGGTATGATCATACTTGTAAACCTTGTAGACTACCAGAAATACAACACACGTTAAGAATGCAAGGGCAAAAAGGACCAGCACAGTTACCTGTAAAGAAAAATAAAACATGCTTATGTTAGTAATGCACTGCTTATTCTATTGCTGCTTGTTACTGCAGGCAGCAGGAGTCAGCTGTAATGCACTTCACAGTAAAATCAAGCAAAGGATAAACCAGCTGCTTAATTATTGAGGGAGAACAGAGAAGCAGCATCTAAGTGCTTCTTCCCTGCCCTTCTCAGAGAAGAAAGAGGATCATCTGGGCAGTGGCCCATTGCCTGTGTACTGCAAGGCTTTTTTTGACTAATTTCTGTTAAAGGCACATGAGGCCAGGACACACCAAGGTAGATTGTGTCTGCTGTTTTTTCAGTATGTGGATGATGTAAGTCTAAGTCTAGTTTATGCCAGCTGACAAGCATGTTTGTTTTCCCTGTGCCTGTCCTGGAATGGAGACAGGTGATAATAAGTTAGCACAGGTATCATCCAGAGGTCACTTGCAGGGCATGGAGAAAGTAATGTCTGCCCTCTCTTGTTAGGATTAGAGTTTGTTGCACCTGCTCTGAACTTAGGGATAGTTACACCAGTAGTCTGCCTTCTTGGTTGCTCAATACTCCTTTAATGTATAGGTTGAAACAGTACTACTTCATCACACAGAGCCTGAACAGGAGTAGTTCAGTGCCAGATCCATAAGGAAATACACCCAGTTCAACACTGGGCTGGCCCCAGGGATTGTGTGGCACCTCCTTCACAGTGCTCCCAGAGAAGCCATTACAGCCAGCCTTGCATGGCTTTCACCATGCCCTTCAGTACCTCCCTGCCCCTGAACCTGGGCTGCAGGGAAGTCCAAGACCTTAAGACAAACCTGAAATCAGTGTCAGTATCAGGCTAACCTTTCCCAGCTACAAACTCTGAGCAGCAGGAGACCAGCAGCCTTCTGGTGTGTCACGAGGTAGAATTACATCACCCATTGACAAGAGAAAGCACAATATTTTGTCCAGCAACTACAGTACAAAACTCTCTAATTCAGACCCATTTTTGTGAAAGGTGTGAGCTGAGCAAATAGCATTCGTTACCTGGGAGAATATCCCAGATGTGTGTTTTTATTATTCTGAAACTTCTACTGATAGACAAATTAGCAGATCATGGAGATTGCATGGTAAGAGTGATTTAGATGAATTTTCTTTTTGGCAAGTTAGAAAGAAGCAGGCATGTACTACAGCATAAGAAACAGTAATAAACAGAAACAAACAAGGTAATATGATTCATTTTTTATAACAAGGCATAATATGATCTACATTTTAAAATAAGATGAGTAAACCAGCTATATGTACCGCCTGAAAAGAGAACTTAGGCATGTCAGGGTCAATTAATTCAAACAAGAATAATCTGGTATTTGAAAAAGCAAAACCAAAAAATTGTAGCTTTGCCTCTTGGTAAAAACAACCATCATACACCCCCCTTTTGATAAACCTCTGAAATAACAGAGTTTGCAACACTGCAAACTGTATGTGGCAGTGGTATTTGGACATCTCAGGACAATAAATTTAAGGGACTTCTCATCCTGTGAAAGCAAATCTCATCATGAGCAGACAACAGCAAATGTTATATTTCCTGGCTGAAACAAGGTTGAGTATTGTGTGTTGCTGGAGCTAAGGATTTAGTAAGGGCTTTTGATAGAAAGAAAATAAACAAAAAAAGGGAAGGCTGGAGTAGATTCAAGGAGAACTGCACATCAAAAAGTAATTTAGCTGGACAAATGTAGATATTAATGTAGCAATAACAACTGAAATGAGACATGGAGTAAAGGACCTTTCTGGTTAATAGCAGCAACATGTTCAGTTTCTGAACAGTCACTGGATTACAAAAAAGAAAAAAAGTATTCTTAATTAACTTATGAAAACTTCACATTGACAACAATTTTCATATCTAATTAGTCTTTTCCAAGTTAATTACTTGTTTGCATACACAAAAATTAACATGGATAGCTCGCTCTGTCTTGCCAACATCATATGTTCTTACATCTCCCATGCCTCAGTATGTCCTGCATGAATCCAAGAGGAAAAGTACATTTTCACCTTCCTTTCTGGTGGTCTCTGTTTAATAACAACCAACGTAACACTCACACACACGTCCCCATTCCCGGCCCAGCCTTGCCCTAGCTCAGCCCTTCCAACAGGTTTGGTATCAGGCTTCTGACTCCACACAGCCTTCAGCAAAGGCTGCTCCCTTTAGGAACACAGACATCAGGCAGAACTGCTGTGGTACTGATCAACTCAGCTCATATTTGTCTCCACCACAGATAGGAGCTAAGAGTTTAAAATGTTTTATAAAATATTCTCAAGTCCCAAAGTATTTTAACCAGATTTACTAGCCCTCCTACTAGCTGACAGTAGTAGAATTGTAACCTTATTTCCCAGCTGTAACCATTCTGACATATAGATGAGGTCTCAGGAACATACTCAGACAGCACCTAACAAGCTGTTTTGTGATTGAGACTGAATGTTAAGACAGTAAGAAAAAACTGTATTTCCACAACCACTGCAGGATCACTCTTCAAAACTGCTATAAGAAGTAACTTTTTTAAAACAAGATGAAAGCCCAGTGTTGTGTTGATTGCTGGGGCCTGGCAAGTTGCAGAGCCATGGCCTCAGGGGTGATTTGCTGTTTTCAGTGACAGTGTGGAGCTGTGAGTTCTCACAGCTTGTACAAGTTCTCCCACTGCCACACAGTAAGCCATGGGAAGAGTTCTCAGAGGTCCTGCTTCAAAAATCTCAGAATTTTTTTTCTCTCTCATTTACTGTATTTCCTAATGTTACTAATTTTGGTATTAACATGTAAATTTTTACTCTCATTATCTCCAGTGATTTGCAATCACACTCCATTTGCAAATCCCTAATCAAGTAAGCTCTTGTCTCCTTCCTATTAGGAGAGAAGCTCCCTTCTCTTACCATCCTTCAGGATACGAGTAACTTCTATTTAAAGACAGTTGCAGATGAAAATGGCACAAATGGAATCTAGCAGTGGATTTCTTTCCAAGGTGATTGCCATCACCTGTTAATCCAATCCACTTCTCCCCTTTAAAGTGAAAATCCTTTTCTTTCTTCTAATAGCCATTTTTCTTCACTCTAGTAATAATCCCCCACTGATGGTCCACAATGGCCAGGTCCCCATATTCGCTTCTGAACCTGAGGCAGTCGGCTTCTTGCCCTGCACTAACACAGTGCAACCCTACCTCTGTGCCCCACCTTCAGAGCCCTCTTCTCCCAGCAGCTTCTCAGAAAAAAGAACATGAAAAAAGAGAAGGCAACAAGCAGCTCTTCAGACCACAAGCAACCCCAAAGCTGTCCTTTCATTGTTTTCTTCCAGAGCAGCTTTGCACACTCACTATAAACTAAAGTTATTCTCTTCTTCTTACCAGCACACTGCTCACAACTTGCCCTCTCCCTCAGGCAGGAGCAGCTGCAATGCATGAACGAGTACTACTTCCCTTCTTCTGGAAGGAAATCTTGCATTTCCTTTCTTTGTGGTAGCCAGCTGGCAATACAGGACCCCACACAGTACATTCACAAGCAGAAGTCTTGTGAATTACTGTGATCATTCACTGCCACACACATCCTGCAGAACTCCAAGGTGACTGTCACACCTTAAGAGTGATGGGCTTTTAAAATACTTTTCTTGAAGTAACTACAAGATAGGACAAACAACTATTTCTTTTAACTAGGAATTCAAAGTGTGATTCTGCTTTCATCTTGAGTGTGACATATAAAGTTAGTTTTAAGGGGATGTGGCAGCAAAATGAAGCAAACAGAGAAGATGACAAGATATTATGTATGTGGCAGATTTTTGAATAGATTGTAAGTGAAGAGCAGAAGAAGGACAACGTCTAGCCAGAAGCCATTAGAGTAATCGAAATGAGAGATGACTAATGATTGAACTAAGCAAACCAACAGCAAAAAACCTGTCTTCAGACTCTGCAAGCAGTTAGCTGAATAAATGAAACTCACCATATCTGACAACTACACTATCATGTACACAGCTTGTGATAAGACCGTTACCAGATCTAGCAGATATTCCCCATCAGTCTCAACTGCGAAAGGCTGAAAGCCATATTTTCTCTGCCTGGCTACTGCAGTCTCCTCCTTGCTCACTCCACTAATGTTTATTTGGACTCTCTTTTTAGTCAAGCTGGAATACTACAGCAAAATTCATCAACTGCACCAACAGTGCCTGCTTCTCTTCACACTCCTTCCTGGTTGAATTTCAAGGCATGCACAAGTCTACCCATTTTTTGCTCCTCTCAGCTCCATGCATTTTGCTGTTTATTTTATCCCACTGTCCCACTAAAGCGTGGGTGCTATCCATTTCTCCTCTGCCTTCACTTCTACTTGTCTAATGCCTCCTCTTGCCTGAGATTCTTTCATGAAGCCACTCATTCTGTGCTGTTCTGCACCACGCCTTCCTCTGTGCTTTTTCTTCTGTCAGCACACAAACCCATGTAGAAGCATTGCTGTTATTAGACGAACTAACAAGATATGCAATGATTTTCACTGCTCAATCAATGGCTCTTGGTCACATCTCATCTCTGCTCTACATCTATGCATTATCTATTTCAACTGCAGCCTCTTGGCAACACAACTTTCATTTCTGATCTGTTTGTAAGGTGCGAGGCACAGACTTGCTGCCAGCACTGAACAAGAAGAGTGAAAACAAACTTATGGAGCATCTTTCATAGGAAATGATTTATAGCCAGTTAATGCTTTGCTCACCAGTAAAATGCAGAGACCTCTGGGGTGAAATACAGCAACTCTGTACAACCACTTAGGACAGGAAATTAAGATTATTGCTATCCAATTTAAACTACAAGAGAATTTTAGGGAGACGGCCTGTAATTACAATAGATTGTGTTTGGCTACATCCCACAGACAAAAATTTGTAAAACATTGCATTGACTTTCTTGCTAATGGCCATGACCTCCATTTCACCTCTCTCCACTAAAATCCTGCATCTCCAGCTACACAATGCCCTCTACCAGCACATTAGAGAACACAAAAATCAGCTTTCCACTTATCACTGCTTTTGCAAAATTATGTCCTTGTTTGCTATTACCTCAGTCTGTCCCTGGAAGTTTAAATGAAAAACATGTCTGAAACAACACACTCAAGGATTAAGAAATGTTCACCTTGTGGGAAATGGCAATGTGAAAGAAAAAAGGAACATTTAGATCTATACATGCAACATTTGACAGAGTAATGTAAATCACACAGAACAGCCTGATGCAGTGCCTGTACTTGCTATGGAAATATACAGGATGACCAGTGACTTCGAAAGAGAAGCAAGTGCCCTGTTTCAGAAGACTTTCTATCATTACATGTCATGTACTGGTGTATGACTGGTATCCATCTATTAAGCTCAGCTTCTTCACCACAACATTCCCATCAAAACTTTGCACTCAAAGAGGATGATAGTTTGGGAGCAGATTGTACAGAAAAAGCCGTAGAAATCAAAACACTGTCCTTTTTAAATAGAAATGACAGAGGAGAGAACTGGGGTTAGGTTTGTTCCTTTTACTTAGAGAATTTTTCCCCATGAAGTTGCTAGGAGACTAAGTACTGGGTGCTTATGGGTGCTTGACCAAAACAAAGAGGTGGCCAAAGGCAAGTTTTGGGGCCCATGCTTTCTGATAATGGCCCAGCTGTTAAAACCTTATCTCTTTCACCACCATCCTCCTTCCGGGGGATATCTGCTGATAATGGGCCATTAAGGCTCACCAATGACATAACACATTACATCATCCCACTGGGAGATGCTCCACCCAGTTATGGGGACCCCAGCATTCCTACCTAGATAAAAGTGGGATGCAGGAACACAAGGATATCCTGTTTTCCACTGGATTCCCCAGAGGAAGACTGGACCCATCTCACCACCACTGGACTTTTTCTACAGACTCATCTCTACTCCACAGAACCGCATCTGTTACTCCAGGAGGATTCACCTGGACTGCTCTAACACCCTGACCAACAGGGTATCAGGTCACATCCCTGACTCTATTAGGGGTTTTCTAGGTTTTTTTGTTTGCTTTGTTTGCTTGTCTTTCTGTACTACTACATTTGTATTTTTAATATTCCCAGGAAAGAACTACTATCCCTATTCCCAAAGCTTTGCCTGAAAGCCCTTAATTGCAAAATTATAATAACTTCGAGGGAGGGTGGTTTACATTTTCCATTCCAAGAAAAACTCCAGCTTTCCCTGGCGGATACCTGTCTTCCTAAACCAAGACAGATGCTTACCTGGAGATGACTGGGAGTAGCAGCAAAAAAGCAGGCAGATTCATGAGATAACAGAACAGAAAATAAGAACAGAACAGTAACAGAAAAGAAGCTACAGAACCAGAGCTTATTAACAGTGACAGTGCAAGACAACAGGACTAGTCTGCAAGGGAACTGATTAATGAAACCTGAGGGACACATGGTTACACAAAAACAGGTTAACAAGGCACTGGCCTTGAGATCCTAGAACTGCACCTTAACTCAGCTGTTCTTGGCCATGTTCCTGTCATCTTCTATCACACAGTACCATTGTGTTTCTTAAAAACAGGGATCTGACAAAGCAGTTCAAGAAACCCTGTGGCACCAAGATAAGAACCTTACTACCTTCCCATACAAACCCAGAAGATATTATTGAGGCCAGGAAAAAGACTGCATAATGTTATTATGGAAGAGGAAAGGTTATTTAAGTGATGCATCTGGAGAAATCCAAAACATCTTCTGTGTCACCCATGTGACTGGTTCTGTTCCAGTAAAGGGATTTCTAATGGAGACAGCAGCAGAGGACACCTGACTTATAGCAGGGGAGCTGTGTTAAGCATCCACTCCACTTAAATCTTCCAGCTCTGACTATAAAATTCCTTTCAACTAAAAATTTTGCAGGAGGATTGTCAATGTCATATCAGAGAATATCAAACATTAAAAAAAGGAAAAGTGACAGTTGCCATGCAGTGCCTTTACTTACATCAATTATTTTAAAATAATTGTTACATTGAAAGAACCACCTCCTTTACTTTTCTTATTTGAAGTAGTAATGAAAAAAATGTAAAGCCTGCCAAACACACTTGTGAGCAACTTTAATCCTGTGAGTGGTACCACTGGAGAAACAGAACTACTAGTGACAGTACGTACCTGTCACTCTTCCACTCTTCACTAAGTAGTGACAGACACAGAATCTACCTAATACCTATACAGGAATCAGTTGATATCTCCTGCTCTTAGCAGACTTTTTAAAGTGGGAGCGAAGAGCTACTCAACACACAAAGTAATCACACAGCAGCTAAGAGAGAACTGTTTTCCTTGTTTCTGATTATTTTTGCAGCAATAATAATCACTGGCATTACTAAGAAGAGGTACAAAAGTGATCAAGCAGACACATGCCTGAAAGACGCCCCTTTTAAAATAGGAAAAAACCCTGAACAGTTAAATATATGTCGCATACATTTTTGCAGTCTTGAAGTGACCAGGTAAAACTGCGAAAACTGATCTTGAAGTTTCAATTCCTATTCAATAACCTCATGCATACATTTCAACAGCTGCTTGCTACTTGAAAGCACACAGTTTGCATGGTCTTAGCACAGAGATAAGCTTGAGGCTTTGGCTCTGCAGTGAGATGTATGCAGAGATGTCAAGGGCAAAGTCAGAAGAACTGAACTGCCTTTGAACAGAAACCAAAGGCTGAAGGCATATCACAGCTTGGGCTGATTTAAGGGCTTGAAATTTATTATGAAAAATCAGTATTTGCTTTCAAAATACCTCTAAATGTTCTTTATTGAGGTTTTCTCAAAGACAGAAAAAAAAAGTCATGCTTTGCTACAACAGATTTTTTTTTAATTGGTGTGTTTGTACACAACTGCCAGCTGTAGCCCTATCAGTGGATGCCAAAGTAGACATCCCTCTACAAAATCCAACTGGAGGTTGTAAAAACACTGCTCTGTCAATGAGGGAGGCAAAGGTTTGGCCTTGGGTAACTCAGACCATCAGTTTCTTCTGCCCTAACTTCCTCCTGTGTCCTGATTCACAAGGATCCTTTGTTACTCTGTAGAGTGGACAATTTACAAGGGAGAAAAATCTGCCTTGTTCAAAGTTGCTTTCCAGATGTGAAGAACCAACTTCCCACATCAGCCTACACTGTTCAAAGAACAAAAACAAGACTTCTGTTTCTCAATGGGAAATATGTGAAAAAATAACATTTTTGGTGTGGTTAGTGCCATAAAAATAAGTTAAGACAACAGGGTTCTCAGAATCAGGAAATCTTCACATTCTTTTGAGAGCTTCTGATTTGAATTCAGAATGTGGCTTCATAGAGGAAAATTATACTTGCAGTTTTCTTTGAAAATATTCTCAGCTCTGTTACAATAGCTGTGATAATGTGAATTGAATGCAGAAAAATACGTCTTATAATTCATTATTCACCAGGTGCTAAAACACTAAATGGTCTACATGACATAAGCACATGCTGGGGTGACAGCATTTGTTAAAAATGTGTAACTTCTCAAAAACAGCTTTAGATGATCTGCACTGCTGAATCCCAAAAATGCAATCTGCTTTGTCATTATTTACAAAGTACATCCTGGAATACACATGTGAATTATTTGTAAATATGAGTGACTGACTTGCTTTATTTTTAGCACAACACTTGGGCTGTGTCTCGTGGCAAGCTTGTGCACTGGTGATGTACCATACTGAAGTCATTAAAATGGCATCTGAAAATTTTGTCATGAACACAAGCCAAAGTCAATATCTCACCAGTTAAAGAATGCATTTCATAATTATAGCAAATATTTAATTTTCAAACAAATATCTTTTTGCTCTCAGAATCAACAGCAGAAGTTAACATGATGGTTCACAATTAATAAGGACCCAGGAGAAAACCTCACATAATCAGTACTTTTCATCTACATATTTATGAAATCTTATCACTATTCATGTAATATTTACTACTGGGAGTGGTGAATACAACAATCACCCTCACTGGAGAACTAGTCAGCTTTCTTTAAAATGTTACAAGCAGCATAATTCAATTCTAAAATTGTTATATAGAGATTAAAGGACATTTTTAGGACCTGAATGTTCTGCATGAATGTTGTTTTCAATTAACTGAACCAAAATTTTTCTAACTGATCAATGCCCATACTCTTCTTTGGAAACCTAGACTTACAGCCACAATGTGAATCACCCTGCAATTCCCAAGAGATACCAAATCTTACAGAAACCTCTCTCTGATGCAGTAGTTACCTAGCAGCAAAACCTAGCAACCCTGTAGTATGAGATTAATCCCAAAGTGATCATTATAAAGTAGTATCTAAAGGATATTTTATTTAAGTATGCCATCTGAAGGTATACAAAAATGCAATGCAAAAATCTTCAGGCTTTTAACTGTTCAGCTATGCAAATTAGAAAAGACTACCCAACAGCACAAGCTATTTATTTGTTTTCAGCAAGGTCTCATTTGCTCAGCTCTCCCAACAAAGACAGATAAAGCCCCCCAGATTTACAAAAGTATGCCCAAGCCTTTTAGATGTGACTAAGATATTCAAAACCTTTCTTTAGTTACAATTTCATGTTCCAGCAATGAAATCCCTTAGCCCCTACTGCTAAACCCTAAGTGCAAAGTTCTTCAGGTAGAGGCTCTGCTCAGCTGCTTGGAACCAAAGCCCTATCAGGGCTCTCAAACTAAAAACTGCCTCTCCTTTCTCTTCTACAACATAGTAAGCATTTTCCAATCACCTTAGTGTGACCAGGACATGCACAAAGACAGCCAGACATAAGCTCTCTTTGTTCTGAGCTGTCCATTTGCATTTACCCTACCCTAACCTGAGAGGAAGGGGATTACCCCCAAGGACTGGTACTATGGTGCCAGGAGGATAAAAAGAGAATGTGAGTCAGAATGTAACATTTTCCCTAAGGAATGGGATGTCCTTACCCAAGCCAAGGAATAGGAAAAGCTGGAGCCAGGTTTCTTACCTCCTTAGTAAAACCCCACCACATCCCATAACACCTTCTTGGCTGTCTGGGGTGGTTCCCCACACAGCTGACTGGGAACCTACATGCCTCACTGTATGGCTGAAGACTCCACCAGGTGAATGGCACTTAAAACATCTGTCGCAGCAACACTCTGCAAAGTTCCTTTCCAAATATAGTCTAATCCCTCCTTGAGCCTTCACTTTGTTTGTTTAGCATGCTCTGATTCCACTGAGAGCTGCATATACACTTCTGAAGGTCAGCTTGGGCCTGGGAAGCTTTTAGAGCACTGCTCAGTCACAACAGTACCAAAATCTCTGTGTGTGCCCTAAAACTCCTACCATGCAGACAATTTGGAACTGTGCAATAGAAAGAGAATCCATACCTTTACTAAAACTCTGTACTTGTCCTTGTGCATTGAAGAGTGTGGTTGCCTACTGCTTAAAAATGCCTTGGTATCCTTGGGTAAAATGCCAAATTAAAAGCACTGAAAACCTGCAGTCTTACTGTTAAAAGAATAGGGGAGCATGAGCTCAAGTGCCAACTTTCCTGTTTTGCTTTAATTACACAGAACAAGAAAAACTGTCCTCTAGTGGGAAGGGGTAAAGGATATTCAAGCCTTGCACCAGTTAAACTCTCAGGTTTCCTATGGGACTAATGAAGGGAATGATAAGGATGTGGACACAATCTGAGTCAGATTCTTGCTGAACTGCCATGTGACAGTAACAGCCATCACCAAACCATGAGTTTAAATTGGACCAGGAAAACTGATAGGAAGGAGCTCTGGTATATATCCCTGGGTTGCCAAGTCATATATTTAACTATAAAAAATACATAATGGACTATGACAGTGCTTTTAAGAGAATGGTTTGGCCACAGTGATAAATAAGAAGCCAAAGAGAAAATAAATGTTCTGGTGGTTCTTGTCCTTCAACACAAACAGGAGCTTTATCCATGCCATGGTGCAGCCCACACACACACCCTGGCAAGCCACACTGAAACCCACACACTGACAGAAACACCTTCAGAATTCATCTGCCAGTGAGGGATTGCACCCAATAATGCTGCAAGATTTGATTTCGCTTCTAATTGTTAAATACTGAACTATTATAACATTGAATTAATTTTTCTCATGCCCAGCTATATCCACAACAGGCACTCTGTTATAGCCAGTTCTGACTACTATCAGCAATTGATTTTAGGCACTTCTTTGAACACAACTGAGTCATTAACATCTTCACATAGTACTGCTTACCTTAAATCGTTCTGAAACCCCTTCAGTGATGCTGATTGTGAATTCAGCTATTTTAGGTGTACGGAACTTTCCCTTCTTGCGATCAGGTTCATATTCTGTTTTTGTTTTGACCACAACCTTTAAGAAAAAGAATCAATCACAAAGCTGTCAACTACAGCTGGCCACAAAAACCTTAATTATTCTTTAACTCTTCTTTTATCTGCTTACAAGCACGTCTAGCACCATATCTTTCCCATCCTCACTTTGTTTAATTCTTCTTTGAAAGCTCTAAATTATTAATTTTTTTTACAGCGTATCAATCATCAACTGACTTACCTCTCAAAGTGGTTTTGATGGACCTACAGAAGACTTGTTATGGAACAGTTTCACAAGGGTTCAATTTTTTCATCTGTGGTGATACTGTGCTCTTGCACTAGGCAAGGACAGGTCAAATCCAAATCATGGACCTTACCACTTTGTATAGTTTGAAAACAGCCATATCCATTTGCTTCAGGAAATTCCATTAATAGGATTTCAAACTGGACACCAACAGAAAATTATTGAAGAGTACCCATAAAAATCTTGCAGATGATGATGCCATGTTCTTTTATGACACGATTTTGAGTTAAAAAAAAAAAAAAAGAAAAGTGAAATAACCCATGTAGTCTAGTTGCTATTCACCATGTGATAGACTATGGCCCTTGGCACTCTTATTTTTAACATCTAATTTCTGAATTATCAGCTGCAAGCAGCAAGATACACACAAACCCTTGTGTTAATGAGATTTCTTCAAACACCCAAGGGTCTTCAGTTTATTCCCTGCTATGAAGTACTGCCCCAAGCTACACAATTTAGCACCTTACCTGTATTCCCAAAATACTCATTACATCAGTCATATCTCTGGTGTTCTTCTAGGCATTCTAATCATACAAAATTTTCACATACCTAACCTATTTGCCTCACTTTTGTCTTCTGTATTTTTCAGGAACTTTTTCCAAGTATTGTTCACAAGCAAGGGTACAGTTTATTGTAGTGATGGTGCTATTACAATGTGCTCAATTTCCTCTTTTTTTCCAAGGAATAAATATCTACTCTTTTAGACTTTTGAGAATCAAATTCTACCTTTAGCACAGCCCACAGTATTTATAGCTATTAATCAGAGAAAGGCCTGGGTTGGAAGGGACCTTAAAGATTATCCTGTTCCAACCCCATTCCCCTTCCACTAGACCAGGCTGCTAAGAGCTCCGTCCAACCTGGCCTTGACACCTCCAGGATGGGGCATCCTCAGCTTCTCTGGGCCCTGTGCCAGGGCCTCAGCACCCTCACACTAAACCCACTCTCAGTTTAAAGCCATTCCCCCTTGTCCTGTTACTACATCCCCTTGTAAATAGTCTCCATCTTTCTGAAGCTTCTCCTTAATTCTGAAATTAAGATGGTGACATTTCAGATAGCCAGACACTGAAATCCCAAGCTTTGGGTTCTCTTCTTCTCAGTTCCCTGAATGATACCTAGAATGTGTAACTGTACCTAGACTCAGCACCATAAAGTTTATTAGATATTTTCACAGAATTACACGTTTGTTCGGGACATACATTTAAAAACCACTTACCTACTATCAGCTATGATCAGTAAGACAGTAGTTATTACCTATTTAACTTTATAGCTGCCCAACAGCATCATGGAAGTTAACTGCCTGATGATTTCTGGAATGCTTTTTAACATTTTAGTTCCCTTCCTCCCCCCTTTATGTTGCATAATCTCAGGCAACTCAAATCACATTCAGCTGACACTGAATGTACAGTTCTAACTGCTTGGTTATGTAATGTCTTCTTTTGTTTAACATATCTAAATATGAATTTAAATCACTTCATCCCTTTAATTTAGAAACTGTCAAAATCATCAAATCCTTAGCGCTGTAGTCACTACTGTTCAAGAAATTATGCTTCACTGCCATGCAGGAGCCTTGCAAGTGAATAATAATCATAGATATATGAAGTATGTATTCCTATTCATTATACATGAGTGTCTGAATACTTCAGAATTTGATCTATGTGTCAATCTTTTCTTAATACTGTTTCTTTTTTTCACATCAGTTGCTCTGCTCCTGCCTTTGAGTCTCTAGCAATCAGTACAGAGACACTGACAAGACTAACCAGCCACAGAAAGACACCAGCAGGACCAATAAATTTAATTTTCCCCTCTGTTTGCAAAAGGAAAAGAAAACTAATATACAATTGGACAGTGCAGAGCAGAAGAACCAATCAAATATTCCTTTAAGTTTCTGTCTTAGCTGGACATTTGCTTTCATTCAAGGCAAATGCCATCCAGGTGGGAGGAGCCCTGCCCCGTTCCAGTAGCAGCAAACAGGCTGGCACAGAACCCTCTGGGCTCACTAGGGAGGCTCTGCTCAGGTTAAAGCTATTACCATGCAGATCCCTCCTTCAGACTTCTGCTTAGCAGTGCAGGAACAGAACAAATTCCTTTGGTCATTGGTCCTTGGTAATCAGTTATATCCAGTCACCAGCTGGCAGAACTATCAGACATGGTAAGACTTAACTTGTTCCAAAGCCTTAGGGTGCAATTTTTGTCCTCAGTTACAAGATTTACACCCATGTAACTGAAGGCATAAAATGGACCCTCAGGCTCCTGAACAGCTGTTATGGCTTATTGCATTTATACCTGCCAACTGGTCACCACACACAACACAGAATGGTGTTGATAGCAATTAAAATGGAGGTCACACATTTATTTGTATTGCCTACAAGCCACACTCTACCGAGGAAAATTTTACAAGCTAAAATTCCTTACCCTAAGTTAAGATCATGTGATTTTTTTTGAGGTTTGAGGAATATATACCTAGCAGTTTAACTAGAAGTAGAATTCAGCTTGTGGAAGACACAAGGCCAGAAAATAAAAAGTGTATGAAGACCATAAAGCTTTTTATTACCAGATGCATGTGGGAAATTACAAATAAGAATCCTATTAAAACAGGATACTGAAAACCCTGACAAAATCCTACTCCTGTGTGCCTCACATGCAGTAGCACTTACTGAATTCTTTATTGTGAGGACAATAAACATATTTACAGGCTACCACATCACCTTTCTAAATCTTTAAAATTAAATCCCTAATAATCAAGACATTTAATGAGGAATGCAGGAAGCACATTTCCCTTCCAACTTGTAAGCAGCTCATTGGATTGCCCCTTTCCAGCTACAGAGGATATCTGAATCACCTATTTGGAAATTTTTTGAACAAAATAAATTGCCAAGGAAAAACTCAATGGTCTGATCTCATTATTTTAGCTTGTCAGGGGTTAGCATTAGTTTCTTACTGAAGCACAGAAGGAAAATGGAAGTGCTCTCTGTTGCTAGTATGCCCATGCCCATCTTACAGAGAAATAAGGCAGGGCTCTATTCCCCCATCAGGGGGGCATTTTCTGGACAGAGAAAATTGGTATTATTCACAGAGAACAAACAGGACCTTCTAGATGCAAGAAAGAAAGATAGAGAATAGGAAAGGCTACAACAATACAGCACAGAGAAACTTGCAGTTGTATACTATATGTTTCATATAGCAGCACCGAAATCTCTACATGCTTATTGCTAACATTTCACACTGATTTTTAATGCAAATCACCATTAATGGATTTCCATGAGCTTAGCTGTTTGGGTTTTTCCCTAGAGGGAACTAGCATGCCTTAAAACACCCCATATTTCTTGTCGTTTCTAAGCTACTCTTTACCCATAACCTATTCTTTTGTTGTTTGCCTGAGATTTGGGTGTGATTCTCCAGGGTGGAAACTAAAGCCTACTGTACCTTATCAGGAGGTGGGAACTGGAGCTGATTGACATCCAGGGGTGTGATCAGGGGGATGGTATCAAATCCATCCTCCAAAAGGGGCTGCTTTGTGCTCTTCTCGCTGAAATTATTCCCCAGTTTCACCATTCTTCCAGGATAGAGGGATTTTCTGCTGGTACACACAGGCACACACGCACAGAAATACAAAATATCAGAAATCAGATCTTTTCCCTGCCCTCGGGGACCCGAAATACCGTCTGGAGAAAAAAAAAAAAAAAAAAAAAAAAAAAAAAAAAAAAAAAAAAAAAAAAAAAAAAAAAAAAGAGAAAAAAAAAAAGTGCTGGTCGCTATGACTCGGTTAGGTATTGGCGTTCTGGGAAGTACGATGACCAGAGCTTCTACTATCAAGATTTTTAAAAAAACCCAAAGCACCACGCAGACAAAGCAGCACCCCAAATCCCCGACACGTCAGCCCGGTGAGAGCGATGCCCGCCGGCGCGGCCCGGTGCGGCATCGCCCGCAGCCCGCGGGATGCGGAGCGCTCGGGAGCGCCATCCCCGGC